>JAVYIG010011496.1:0-60330 GCA_035222895.1 Strongylocentrotus droebachiensis | reverse complement strand
ATTAGTACTATTTTTTGAGGTTACGCCACAACAGTAATTGAAACAAAAAGAATAAAGCATTAGTGATAACCTAAGTGATAAGAGTAAATTCATTAGCAATAATATTAGTCCTATAATAAATGACTTACAAAAAGATAATACAATAATGAATACATAAATGCATAAATGAACAAACAAGCAGTTAAATCAATACATACATCAATGAAAAATTAACAAAAGAATAAATAAATTAATGCATTAATCAATAGCAAATTAAATGAATGTTGCTCAATTTAAAGAAAAGAAATAAAAGCAGAAAACTAAATAGGTAAATAGATATTGTAAATTTAAAAAAATTAAAAAATAACATACAAGACTAAATGATTGAATCAATCTGATGACAGGCTTTAAAGAATAGAAAAAAAACGATTCACATTTTCAAATGCATCTGTACACAAATACATTATGTACATGTAGGTCATTTCATGTGAGTTTAGTACACAAAAATGAACTGCTAGTCCCCCCCCCCCCCCCTTCCAATGACGGGGAAAGCGCTACGCCACTGGTACGAAGTCCATAGGTCGCTTATCTTTTGAATTGTTATCTCCCATCTTATATCTTGAATATTCATGAGAATATATAGGCATTGTTCTCTTCCTATATCATATACCATTAACCTATATCAAAGAAATTATCAAGTGATAATTGTTTGTCCAAATATGGAATAATCGCGTCCAATAATCGCACTGTGACTACTACCTATGACAAGAATACAAAGTCATTTAGGTAATCAGCAGATACTTACATTGTAGGCCAATATTTAGATAACCATAATCTGCGGAAGGCGCGTAAAATGCAAAGAGTACCTAAAGAACATACAACAAAAGTAATACAATGTGCACAGGAAGTAAAGTGATAAGAAATACAAATATTTTATTGATAGGAACCAGTGGCGGGTGGGGCAGGGTGGGGCATGGATCCCACCCCTGACAAAAAAAGAAGTAAGAAAAATAAAAGGTGATAACCACAATTTTCCCTTTAAAGAAAACAAAACATGGGCCCCCAGCCCTGACAACAACAAAAAGTTTTTAAAAAGAATGGTAACCACAATTTTACCTTTTTTTTTTACTCAAAGGGGCGGGGGGAGTGGGGGTGTTGAGTAAAAAAAAAAAAAAGGTGCTCACTCCCCACCCATGGCCAAAAAAAAAGAGTAAAAAACACAGATAGTAACCACAATTTGCCTTCTTTTTTTTTAAAGAAGAAGGGCCCCCACCCCTGGCAACAACAACAAAGTGTTTTTTTAAAGATGGTAACCACAATTTTACCTTTTTTTTGCTCGAAGGGGGTTTGGGGTGTTGGGTTTTAAAAAATAGGGCCCACTACCCCCCCCCCCCCCCCCTCCCACGGTGAGTAACAAGAAATAGTGCCCATTGACACCCCCCCCCCCCCCCCCGCTCATTCGCCGCTAAATATTTTCACACGAATCGGGCCCCCACCATCGCCGCCGGCTGGATTCGCCCCTAATAGGAACACAATGGCCCGAATTCACAAAGGAGGTTTGTCGACAAATCCTGGTTTTCGTGCGTCATATGACGCGTTTCGACGCGTTTTTACAAACCAGGTTTGTAAAAAAACGCGTCAAAACGCGTCATATGACGTACATAAACCTCGGTTTGTCGACAAACCTCCTTTGTGAATTCGGGCCAATAAGTTTTGCTGCTGCTAGAAGTCAGAGCAATGCCAATCGTTTCTTGCCAGGTACCTGATCGAGAGCAGCAAAGACTACTATTTTACCGAATGAGAAAGTGCCGAGCTAGGACTCGAACCCTTGACCTACCGATTGAAGGTTACGTGGATGAACCACACATAATTACTGTAAATCTTGATTGAGTAATTGTACTTAGATTCGAAACAACATATTCTGAAGGGATCGAACCGCAGTGTCACAGTGCCAAAAAGATCTATGTTTGCCTAAGTTTTGCTTGTGTCTGTTAGAATGTTTTGTTTATTCTTTCTTTAAAATTTTTTTCTTTATTGAAGTATATTTATTTGAAAACAATGTTGTTTCAAACAGCTCTGCCAGTGTGATTTATTTCAAACTTTACAGGAAGAAAAAAAAACGCAAATCGATGGTCGTTGATCAGATTGACACAAAATCTACACCGGTTCCAAGTCTATGTGCATTGTGTATGTATCGTTTATTTAACAATTAACTAATCAGTTTTATATTACATTCAAATCAACACGCTTATCTTCAAGTACTAGTCAACATTCATGCATTTTAATTGTTTTGTGATAATCTGTACCACAGGGCCATGTAACGAGATAAGAAAGTTTGATATTGTTTGCAATTCCAATATTCGTGGACAAAGGTGACAAACTACGTCGTACAAGTGCTGTAGTATACTGCAGTTGTTGCCTGTTAGACAAGAGATTCCGTTTAGATTGCGTAATATTAAAGGTAGGCGTTACTACTGCAGCTATGAGGGATTAGACCACACAGCGAGCCATCGAGGTCACTGTGACAGGTGGCTTTCTCATTAACTCAGCTCTCATTTAACATAAGAAAAAGAGGATCATGGGGGACCAACAGGCACCGATTTGGGAAGTTTTCTATATAGAGGGAGCAAGTAGCTACAAGTAGGACAGTGTGCCTTTAAAGCGAGTTCATAAATAGCTCCGGAACGCATGACCCCAAAAAATCCACAGATCTTTGACACGATGGATACATCCCACGTGTGCATTTTAGAATAATCACTGCCGAAGTGATGGAGGTGCTTCACGAATACCTTTTGTTTGCCTCTTGAGAAGAATACTTCCACCTGTGTATCAGATTAATGTACTGTTGGTGCATAAATGAATACTGATTACATAACTTTCATGAGCACGATCCGAGTATTCGTCTCAATGGTTTTACAATTTGGGTACGAATGACCTTGATCTGCCCATGCACAAATCCGTATTACGAACTCGCTTATTATAACCTGCGCTATAATGAGCCTGTGAATATATCTCATTTTTCATTTCATTAGGCAATTATTTCACAATCCATGATTAAAAGCATTGTATACTTATAACATATATTTTCATTTTTCATTTAAATTCATTTCATTTCGTATTTGTTAATTTAACAAACCACGATAAAAGGCATCGAATATTTATGAAACATTTTAAAATCTGATGATATAACAAAAAACTAATCAGCCTAACTTAATTTGCACTGTTCACTTTGCATCCACTCAATACTACTACTACATACTTGTACTACTACTACTACTACTACTACTACTACTACTACTTCTACTACTACTACTACTACTACTACTACTACTACTCCTACTACTACTACTTCTACTACTACTACTACTACTACTACTTCTACATCTACTACTACTACTACTACTACTACTATTACTACTCCTCCTCCTCCTTACTACTACTACTACTACTACTACTACTCCTACTACTACTTCTACTACTACTATTATTACTACTACTAATACTACTAATACTACTCCTACTACTACTACTACTACTACTACTACTACTACTACTACTACTTCTACTACTAATACTAATTCTTCTCCTTTTGCTATACATTTTACGGTTTCATAGTAAAAGAGATGAAGGCTTGGCTGAAGACATCATGAACAGATGAACCGATACATTATCTTTGTAAGGCTGTACTACTGTAGCAGACTAATATAAGCTCGCATGTGAGAATTTGCAAAACTGTAAAACCCTAAAAACCCTGAAGGGATGGATAGCTCTCGTGCTCATTTAAGGATGGACTGGTCTGGATCAAGTAGACTATTTAAAAGCAAACGAGCCGGACCTGTTGGGAAGTAATATCTTCCCGAAAGGAAGCGATTTCACTCACTAACAAGTACAACCAGCTGGTAGGAAGATTAACTGTATAATGTATACTTGGTGAGAAAACACAATACATGACAAACAAAACAAAAACTATTATTTAATTTATTTATTTTTAATCGGGGGACTTTGTTTTTTATTTTTAAATGAATTAATATTCTTTTACATGAAGTTATATTCTTAAACTTGAAGCCTTGAACCTGGTTGTGATTAACCAAAACATTGCCTTTGTGGGGAAAAAATTGTCTTTTTTTTTTGGGGGGGGGGGGCTTTCTTGGTTAGAAAACATAAAACACGAAAAACAAAGGAATTATTTTTCTTTCGATCACGAACAAATCGGGGGATTGTTTTAATAATTTGTACATGTATTAATATCATTTCACTTGAAGCTTTGAACTTATAAGTAGTGGTGACTTAACCAAGACATTCCCAACAGTATGTAAGGCATAAATATGTCTCTTTTTGTGGGGGGTCGGACAAATAGATGCCCTCGTTCAGGGCTTCTTCTTTTTTTACCCAGGGGTCTTTGCCTTTGAGTGTGCACACATACATTCACAATCATGTTCATTTTGAGTTATTTTTTGACAACTTTTAGGGTTGTCAGAGGGGGACAAAAGCCCTCGCAAATTGAATAAATTCGTGAGAAGTTATGATTGGGTATGACGAAGAACTCTGTCTCTATAGCAAGACCATATAAAACATTTACTCACCACACTTATTATTGATACTTTTCAAAATGTCTGCTAATATGTCTGATTATTCCAGTTTGATCATTTTTTCTTCCATCTGCCATTCATGTTGGTTTTCAGAGCATGCAAGGTGCAGCGTGTTCTGTATTCATGATAATAAAGTCTATACCAAACACCACACCTGAAATATCACACTTCTAATTCAAAGCCCCGCCTACCCCCCCCCCCCCCCCCCCCCCCCAAAAGAAAAGAAGAACACCAGACTAGCTAGACTTGCTTTCAGTGATTCATGAAACATTACCATTTTTCGGGATATTACATGGAGCTTAACACGGTTTTCTGTGTCCTAACAAAAAAATGGACTGCAAATCAAGTTTAATGTTTCACAGATCAAACCGTATTGTATGTATTTCATATATTTGCTGCATAGTTTAGTTTAGGCGATGATATAATTCATGGCAAATATAAACATCTTTAGAAGAATCTTATATCGGAAAACGGACTCTTATTGTTGTTTGTCTTCAGTTTTCACCACGTCATGATATTGGCGATTGATACACTCTTAAAAATATTTGGTAAAAATTTGCCCAGCACGAGGTTAATTATGTATCCTACCAACTTTGGGCTTTTTCTTTACCCAATTAACTTGAGTAATACACTGTCTGATGAGGGTCAAAATATATTATTCTTTAAAAATTGGCAAAATATTAACCAAGTAGGGAGAAGAAAAAAACCAATGCCAAAAGTTGGGTGAATACTTAATTACCCCCGTGATACATTTTACCCGGTATTTGGTGTGAAAATAAGGTGCAGACAATCGGGGGAAATGACTGGGAATTATTATTTCGAGGTGGAAAGCTATATATGGACATGGGGAAAGCACTATAGAATTTCTTATACAAATGAAACCATAATATAGTGGGTGGTATAGCTATAGGGGCACGGGGGCATGTGTCCTACCCCCCCCCCCCCCCCCATCCAGTCGAATAGCGAACGATTGGGAAATGAAATCAAAAGGATAGGGGAAGATATGAACAGAAAATGAAAGGGCCCTCTTCCACAACCCATGAACGGTGGTCCGGCCTCGTTAACGCACTTTGTGTCTACCTATTGAGACCGGTGCCCAACCATTTTCCAATAATGCCCCCCCCCCCCCGCCCTCCCCCTCGCTACGCCACTGACGTTAGAGAATGATGCAACATATTAACCTTCATCTTCCTGTCCACTTTCCGTCCACTTTCCGGAGGACCACTGGGCGAGACTTTGACCTTGACTATATTTCACAATGGATATCAGTAGTGCATCCAGATTCTCTTTTTATTTTGATTTTTTAATATATTTGTTGTACTTTGGCAGTCCCGGGTGCCGAATACATATTTCAAAGTATTATGTTTATTTCTGTTTATATCATGCATCAAAAATGTATTAGTTTTTGATTGGTTGAGAGCTCGTTACATGAACAGAAATATTTCAACTATTTTAAGGTTGCTCTGAAAAAGTACTATTTGGGAATACTATTTGGGAGTTCCAAAAAAGAATTTTATTTTGTATGAATTCATTTTTTTTTTTCAAATCTTAATTAAATAAAAACAAAATCATTTTAAATCTTTTTAGATAAAAATTGACATTTTTTTTTGTTTTTGTTTTTGTTTTTTAAATAATTTTTTGATGCAAGATATAAAACAAAGTCTTCTATTCGAGGTACTGGTTAAATCTATGGGCCTCGGTGACTCCAGCGCCCCTCAGCAAATAGTACTATTGGAGTCACCTCTTGCGCATAGTTTTAACCAGAACCTCTCAAGACAGTGTATATTTGTATACTATGTCCCTAGATGAAGGATTGGTGATTCAACTACATTGCTCCGACGGCATTCCGCTCTTTATTTCGTCAAATATTATGCAATGGTTATGGCTCGAGTCAAACCACTTGACGCGATTGCCAAAAATCTACACGGGAAATTTTGAGGGAATTACTTTCATAATTCCAATTCTCATTAAAAAACGACTTTTAAACGATCAAGCCTTCTTCATCAAGTCTTCTAGATCTCAAAAATAAGGAATTCGCTGAATAAATGAAAAATAAAATTCAATCGGCAACATTCTAGAGAATAGGTTTACAAGTACCTTCAAATCAAAGTCAAGTCGCTAGTTTGTTTTACTTATACATGTCATTTTTCCATATGTTTCTCTCATTTCATTTTTCTTCTTTTATAAAACAAAAACGACCAAAGAAAAAAAAAATGCTTATTTGATATTCATGGGGACCAGGGGAATCATAGATATTCAGACAATGGCCGGAACAAAGGGCGTTGATTGTTTTTGACGAAGTGATCGTTATGTCCACTTTGATCATTATTTTAAAGCACCAATGATAAGGTTTGTCAATAATATTGTCACACCTGTACAACATGTTTGGAATTGTACGACAAAAGCATGAGATGGCAATTTACCGCTGTTTGAAGGAGCATCACTGATTTGTAAAGTTTTCAGATCTGCACCTTGAATATATAGCACCGTGTTTTCTTCTTCTTCTTCTCCTTCTCCCTCTCCTTCTCCTTCTCCTTCTCCTTCTCCTTCTCCTTCTCCTTCTCCTTCTCCTTCTCCTTCTCCTTCTCCTTCTCCTTCTCCTTCTCCTTCTCCTTCTCCTTCTCCTTCTCCTTCTCCTTCCCCTTCTCCTTCTTCTTCTTCTTATTCTTCTTCTTCTTCTTCTTCTTCTTCTTCTTCTTCTTCCTCTCACAAATTTGAAGGCTAATTCCTGCGCAACCCAATTTTCATACCCTTTAATGAGCTTTCCATACATATAAAACTTCCCCCCCCCCCCCCCCCAGAATGATATATTTTTTTATTCGGCAGCCATTTCAAAAGTGTATAGTTTTTTTGGGGGACGCACGATATAGTAAACAATGCCTAAGTGGTACCCGTTGGTCCCCCATGATCCCCTTTTTCTTATGTTAATTGAGAGCTGATTTGATGATGTAACCACCTATCAGTGACCTTGCAGGGAGGTCTAATCTCTCCTGGCTAAACTAGTGCATACAGACTTTAAACTCAAACCACCACCAACAACAACAACTGGTGATATCGTCAGAAATCATGGCACTTTACGAACCAATATCAACGAACTCAAACCAAGTTTGAGTTCGATGACCAATATCGATATCTACGGTGGGGGTAACGAAACAAAATGTGACAAGATAATAATGAAGAAAGGGGATCGAGAAGGAGGAAAAGAAGAGGAGTATGAGAAAATGACGGGTACCGATTTTCTTATAACCTCATCCCGGAAACACGTATACCGATAATCTCTTAAATTTTCAGACTTAGGCCTAATCCTCACCCGGAGTACTTGAACCCTTGAAAATAATGCATTGTCCAGCATGAATAATCACCCTCCTTATTATCCCTTTTTAAACTTAAGCCTTCGTAAGCACGTCGTTGAGATGTCAACTAAGTATGTACATTGGCTGATTTATTTCATAGGTTTACGTAAAAAGCATTGTGAAATATCGTGACCTCCATCAGGGCTATGACAATTAATTTTATATTGATTTGTTGTTAAATCTCACTCATATCAACATAAAATATGGTGGGTGGGGTGTTATCTCACAATGTGCCTTTCAATTCATCTAAGGTATATTATATTTATACAAATAATACACAGCAGTGAGGGCATTAGTAAGAATTACCCACACAAGGTACATTTCATGGAACCGTCTATACGCCCGAGGAGATGGCTAAGGGTGTTTTGACTGTTTCGAACCGAGTGTATAGGTAATTTTACTAATGCCTGAACAAAATGATGTGTATTATTTGTTTTTATAAAATGATGTTTTGTGTTCTGTTAATGACCGCTCATTAGTATTTACTAATATTACCGGTCATTAGTAAAATTACGTGTTAGGAAAAAGGAATGCCTGGTCACGTGTACGCTCTCAACAAACAATTTGGTAAGGATCTGCTTCATCATCGTATAATAGCTAACATCATAGACCAATCAACTTGAACAAAAAATATGTTTAAAGATGTTTGCCTTTTCAGGATTGGGTCAATATTCCATGCCATGCATCGTAAAGACATTGTCAGTGATTAACATAAATTAAAATGCCGATTACTTTCAAAATTTAAAGAAATACCATCTACGTAGTACGTACATGTACATGTATACCTTTGTTTTCTATATATCAGTGATTGTCCTCGGTGAAAAGTAACCCACTATGAAAGCAAAAATACACGGTTCGTAAATTCATGAATCTTTATTCACAAGAATGAAATCAAGAAATGCTAGCTGCATCCTCCACTATCCCTGCTAACATGTAAAGTTTCAAGGTTTCTGGCAGCCCTTCATTCCCGCGCACGCACATACAGTACATGCACATAATACCAATCAACTTGTTAGACAAAAAAAAAACTACCGCCAAAATGTTCCTTGTAAATGTAAGAACTACCCCCCCCCCCCCCCCCCCCGCCAACTGCCTTCAGTTTAATACATAATGCCTATTTTGTGCTACGATCTGGTGATTTAAAGGATTATGCCATTATAAGAGGCAAACACTGAAGCGTTTAAGTGTTTTCTAGTTAAGGGGGACTTTCGAATATCCATTCGACTGTACATGGTAACAATAGATCGAGCCTTGAAAAAACTCTTCAGTTCACTGGTTCATAACATCAAGCATTTCAACCCTTCCGAAGAAAACAATATTCTCGTCGGCATATCTAGTCTAGATTTTAGTTGACAAGAATATACCACGTCTACATTTGCCAATATCGAAACAAGATATGGACCATTAAATTATTGATTGTAGCGCGTAAAACACATTTTCACAAACTATGCATTTATGAGTACAAAAGGCCTCTATGCAAAGTTAACTAATGGTTTCCATAAATTCAGATTTCTCCCAACACCTTTTTTTGTAGTACCAGTAAAGTCCTTTTAAGAGATTGCCAATCACACCTTGGTTGTTAAGAATATTTGCTTACATGTGGTATTGGTCGAATAGTACACGTCCATGAACTAAACTTGACAGTTGATCCTATGAAAGGAAAGGCGAGCGACCATGACAGTCGTAATTATGCACACATCAATGACTAGTGTCATTTTTACCACACAGTTGATAAACACAAACTCAGTCGATTTTTATACGATTAGACTTTTGTTGACCTTTCGGTATTTCCTGAGCTGTAAATAATACCTTTCCAACCTGCAATAAATATATTGACGTAATTGTTACTGTGTCTTTTTTAAGTTATTTAATATTGTCAAAGAGTTTACCCATTTGGGAAATATGAACTTGTTTTTGGGAGTCAGTCACATTATCGTAGGCGTACATATCGCCAACGAAGATTGTGAATAAAATCGAGTATAGGCGGCCATAAGTATATTACCATCATTCGACGTTGTTTCATAGGGTATACACGTAGTTTGTTTAGGGTACAAACTGTCGGTAAATGGTATGTCAGTGGAGATGAACATATATTATTATGGAGTGAATAACAATTTAAAAGAAAAACAACGAAGTTAACGAACAATAATCATCAACAGCTCGCGTGTTTTATGCACCTAGCTCTTTTGATCTGTTCTCTTATATAGTTCTCTTGGTATAGTTCATTATGAGTACAAAATTGGCTGTGGTAAAGGAAATCTAAATAAAAGATAATTACTGCGAAGTGAATGAAACACCACAAACTCAAATTCTTTTAAAAGTCTATCAATTGGTGTTTCTTCTTTTGGCTAGTTCCTTTGGAATAGTTCATTTATTTGGAATGGAGTACATAATCTTGTAGTAAAAAGAACTGGAAATAAGGATATGATAGCACAGTAAATTCTATCAATTGGTGTTTCTTCTTTTGGCTAGTCCCTTTAGAATAGTTCATTTATTTGGAATGGAGTACAAAATGTCGTAGTAAAAAAAAACTGGAAATTAAGGATATGATAGCACAGTAAACATAGGAAAATATGGAGTAGATGAAATAGAGAAACTCACATGTTCGGAATGCATCAGCGCCGTCGAGCTCGAGCATGACCACGTAGAGAACCCCGAATGAATTAATGACACCGAAGACGACGCCGTTGGTCCAGCTTGACGCTAGACACACGACCCATCCCCAGCCGCCCTCGGGCACCGACGTCGGTACGCTCCGCCTCGTCATCGTTGCCGTAGTCGTTCTCGAGGGAGAAGACTTGACGCCGACGTCGCGTGCTTAGAAATGGAGGTCGACGATGTCGTGTTGTCACGTTTGGTATTCCTCGTAAATTGGAATAAGAATTCTACTTGCGACGAAATAGTACGTAACTTATAGTTATCGAATCATAACATGTCTTTGTAAAGAAAAAATCCCATACAAGTCAGATTTTTTAGTAGCAGGATAAATACACTTCGACCTCTGTTTGACGAAGCTAAGCTGTCAGTTCCTTTGGTGTCCACTTGTCCAAATGACCATTGGTAGTTTGCGAACGGAATGATGTACATTATTCACTGTTTAAAAAGAATTAAGGGACGACTCCTGAAAGATATCCAACGCAATTATAACTGTCACATGGCACTTGCTCTCTCGATTGGTACGGTAGTCTAATGCGGTTCTGATATCGGCCAAGGCAATATTCGATGCAGAATATATCAAATCACAGCTAGCAATTCGGAAAAGTTTAATTATCTTCAAAAATTGATCAAACCGCTGAAGAATAAAAAATGAAGGGAAGTTGCGATGGTGCACGGGTAAGCACGATGTCAGATAAACTTAGGGTTAGGCTTACGGGCGAATGAAGAATAAAGAATTTCGTTTTGACGTACACCACGTTGCTCATACACGGTAAGTCAAACTTGTCGCAGCTAACAATTCTGTGTCAATACGATAAGATATATTTACTGCTGGTCAAAGTACATCTTATCTTCAAATCGGTGATCAGAGCGACACTTGACACAACGCTACGGCCTCTTATCTATGCCCTAGCCCTACCCCTACCTTTCCCCTTGCATGTGGCGCTGGCTTCGGTGATAAAACCGCACGTACTACAGCGCGAGAATGCGACGTATTCATTATACCAGTGGAATAGTACTGTGTTTACTATACAGTCAGCTGGGTCAGAAAACAGCTGATCGCGGATTGTGATGCAATACTGAAAGTGCGCCTGCGCATTTATGACGTCGGCGCATTGTGACGTATATGCATAGCATTGTTGTAAGTTGACAAGACCCTGAGCATTGGACGAAAGAAAAGCGGTGACTTTCTTTTCTTCTTAAACTTGGAAAGGAAAACATGTTTACGGGCGAAAGCAATGGTAATCCAAACTCTGTATGAAAACAGTGAGAGCAGCCAGAGATATAGTCTCTTAATGGTCCAATAAATCGAGTAAAATGATTATGAGCCAATCCGTATTATCTTCCTCCTTATCCTTACGTTGTTATTGCTACAATTAGAAGACATCCTCAATGACTGTCGTGTCATTTCAGTGGCGGGTGCAGGGGGAGGTTAGCACTAGGGAAAGTGCCCCCCGCCCCCACCCCCCTTCCGTAATACCCATCTGACATACATCGAGTTTCAAAAAAATGAATTGTACCCGTTCAATACCATTGCCTTTACTTGTTATGCCCCTGGCAGTATTTTTTCCAGAATGTATGCATGGAACAATCTGATTATGTTTGTTCGTCTGTTTGCATTTTTTCGTTTTGCTTTCATTTGGCAATTTAGAAGTAAAAGGGTATCCCTTTTTATTTTTCACTCGCTAAATTTTAAGACCGTTATGCCGCCCTGCCCCCCCCCCGCCCCCACCCTCGCCCGCAGAGACCCGGCGCTGTCTTTTCCTGTGTAATGTAGCTAAGCTGAATAGGTTTGATAGCAGCATAATTATATAGAGTCAAAATAAATACAGTCTTATTCCTCTTTTGGTGTAATGCGTTAACTTCACAAGCAATTGATGAGCTTGTGTCAATAACGAAGCCAAAAAATGACAATACTCTACAAGGTTACATTAATCTGCAGCGTCATGGCTGACTATATGGCTTTATTAATTTTTGTCAATTTTTGAACAATTCAACATATAACTTTGCATCTTGTTGTGGATGAGCAGTGAATTTTAGAGTGTAGACCCACTCATGCTGTTTTCTGTTTTCTGTGTGGATACACAATGTGTGGATACACAGCTCAAGGCAGTATATACTACGTATGACTCGGTCTGTGCTGTAGACTGGATAACCTTGATTTTATTGCTCAGCCATGGCAGGGGGAAGCAAGAATGTCAGATCTGAAGTGATAAAAGCAGCTAATGGCGCTGTGTTTATTGTAGATGAGCTGTTATGTTTTCTGTCAAATAAGATGGACACGATCTCTACTGATGAGATAGTTAGCCTGATAACGTCTTCCTTTAAGTCAAAAGAAATTGAGGAATCCAAAAAGGCCCTGTTTGATGCATGTGGTGATTTTGGTACCCAGAGGAATATTTTGCACAAAGGCCCTACAAAGGACATTAATAATGTTAAAGCAATGATTAAATTGCTTCTCGAATGTGGTGACAAGGCTCCGACTTTCGTTGCAAAGGACCTGAACAGGCTCCCGCCTGTTAGTTTTGACAGCCTCGATGTGTCAGCCTTGCTGGGAAGACTTCAGAAACTAGAGGGTGAAATGACAGCAATGAAGAAATCTGTTATGTGCCAGGCAAAAGTTACTGAGGATATTCAACTAGTTACATCTGAGATGGATTCACGTGTGTCGGCTATCTCTACGGTGCAAGAAGCTTCTAGTTCCACGCCCACCATGTCTACTGTACCAGTACCACAAGAAGTCCGGAGTGAGAATCTTTGGACCCAGGTGGTACGTCGGGGTGGGAAACGTAAGGCCCCTTATATTGAGCCCAACTTTAGCCAGGCCCCAAAACAACCCCAGGAAAGGCCACAGCCCAAAAAGAAGCCGGGTATAGTGGGGACAGCCACTGTAGGGAAAATACAAGCTGTCAAGACTAAGAAGGTCAATGTCTTTGCTACTCGGTTCGACCCTGATCTTGATTCTACCATACTGCAGGAGTACCTAAAAGAAAGGCTGAATGACTCTGTTAAGTGTCGAAAGATAGAAAAGGAGAATGCCCGTTTCTCATCATTCCAGGTTACCGCTTTATGCAATGAAGTCAATGAGTTGTATGCACCTGATATCTGGCCAGATGGTATTTTCGTTAGGAGGTACTATGAGCCTCGGAAGCAGGGTTCTGTGTCACTTTTAGAGTCTTCTGGACCTGTGAGCAGGCGTCATTCAATACTCGAAGAGAAGAGCCAGAGAGATCCCTAGCTTGGATTATGCTACCCTTTTTAAATTAAGTTCAATTGTGTTAGTTATAATTGTCGTGGGCTGCGTCTTGGGCAGAGCAGTGCAGAGAAATCTCGTCGTCTTGTCATTGAAAAACTATTTCAGGATGAGGTAGACATCATCTGTCTTCAAGAAACTTGGTTAGCTAAGCAAGATTTAAATGGAATTAACTCTTTACATTCGTTATATCATGGTATTGGTGAATCTACTACAGATCTCAGAAATGGTCTGGTTCGGGGTCGTATACCTGGTGGGGTGGCTATACTCTGGCACACTAGATATGAACACTTAATTAGTGAAGTTAGATTAAATGTTGATTGGGCTGTAGGGATTGAATTTAAAATTGATGATAAGAAATTTGTCATCATTAATATATACACTCCTTATGAGTGTCCTGAAAATGAAAGTGATTATCTTGAGAAAATAGCATTTATTGCGGCGGTTATTTCTGAGTTAGACACTACCAGTGTTTATGTGGTAGGTGATTGGAACGCAGACATATCTGACAATAGTTCCTTATTTGGAAATCATTTGAGACAATATTGTTGTGATAATAATTTTGTGTTATCAAGTCTGCATTATTTACCTGCAGATAGTTACACTTATGTTAGTGAAGCATGGCATACCACGTCATGGTTGGATCATTGTATATGTACAGCAGATGCTAATGCCTCTATAGAGAAGATGGAAATTATGTATAGATTTGCTACAACTGATCATATTCCTATAAATTTATCAATTGATGTTGACAATTTGCCTGGGCAACGTGATTCAGGCATGGCTAACACTGTACATAAAGGCAGGCTAGATTGGACTAAGATTGATATAAATCGTAGGAATAATTATTGCCGTGATACTGATTTATTGCTTGAGGGAATTAATGTACATGCACACGATGCTTTTTTATGTCGAGATTCCAATTGTGTGAACAATGACCATGTTAATTATGTATGTAATACATATGATGATATTGTGAAATGCTTATGTGATGCTAGTGAATCTCTATATCACTGTAAAAACAAGGTTCATAATACTAGGCCTGGCTGGAATGAGCATGTGTCAGAGCTCCACTCTGCTGCTCGTGAGGCTCACCTACTCTGGGTTGAAGCTGGCAAAAACAGACAGGGACGGTTATTTGAGCTAAAAAAGAGGGCCAATGCACGATTCAAGTATGCTCTCCGTTTTATTAAGAATAATGAGAAAGTCATGCGGGCGGACTCTGTTGCTCGTAAATTGCAGGGTAAAAGTTATTATGAATTTTGGAAAGAAATTAAATGTGTTAATAATAGTAAAGCGCCTCTTCCAACTAATATTGAAGGTATCTCTGGTGATGAAAAAATAAGTGAATTGTGGTGTAGCCATTATAAGGATTTGTTTAATTGTGTACAGAGTACGGTACAGGATGTTACTAATGTTGACTTTGATGTAAATATGGTTATCTCTCCTGAGGAGGTTAAAGAAGCTATTAGAAAATTAGATGACAATAAGTCATGTGGTCTTGATACTATAACAGCTGAACATTTAAAGTTTGCAAGTCCGAAACTCATGCCCTTGCTTGCAATGTGCATTTCCGGATTTTTGATTCATGGTATCTTACCAGATAGTATGATTTCCGTTGTTTTGGTGCCGGTCATTAAAAATAAAGCTGGTCGCATTACTAGTAAGGACAACTATAGACCTATAGCATTGGCTAGTGTCCTGTCCAAAGTGCTGGAAAAGATATTGCTTGGTAGGTTAGAGATGTATATTCTTACTAAAGATAACCAGTTCGGTTTTAAAGCCAAACATGGCACTGACATGTGTATATTTGCTCTGAAGGAAATTATTGCAAGTTATCGTAGCAGAAATTCTTCCTTGTTTCTTTGTTTTCTTGATGCTTCCAAAGCTTTTGATCGGGTAAATCATGAAAAGCTGTTTACGAAAATGGCTGATAGAGGTATTCCTAAGTACCTGATTAGGATACTCGTGTTTTGGTATACCCATCAAACAATGATGGCTAGATGGGGAAGTAGTGTGTCTGAACCATTCCATGTCAGTAATGGAGTTAGACAGGGAGGTATTCTTTCTCCCTTTCTCTTTAACCTGTACATGGATGGTCTATCCGACAATTTGAATGCTTGTAAAAAAGGCTGTGTAGTTGGCAGTATAGTAGTCAATCATTTAATGTATGCAGATGACCTTGTTATTATTAGCCCGTCAACTGCTGGGTTGCAGAGTTTGCTCAAGATTTGTTCTGATTATGGATATGATAATGATGTCAAATATAATGCAAAAAAGAGTCATGTTATGATAATTAGATGTAAGGAACACCGTAGATTGGTATTCCCGGATTTTTATTTATGTGGAGCTAAACTCAATGTATGTACAGAGGTCATGTATCTTGGTCATTTTTTTACTGAGGACCTTTGTGATGATAAAGATATTAGCCGACAGTGTCGTAAATTATATGCTCAAGGTAATATGCTCGTTAGGAAATTTCATATGTGTTCTCCGGACGTGAAGGTGGCAT
The DNA here is from genome assembly GCA_035222895.1 of Strongylocentrotus droebachiensis. Taxonomy (NCBI): domain Eukaryota; kingdom Metazoa; phylum Echinodermata; class Echinoidea; order Camarodonta; family Strongylocentrotidae; genus Strongylocentrotus; species Strongylocentrotus droebachiensis. Next base: position 43,989 of record JAVYIG010011496.1, on the reverse strand, counting down.
TATTTAGGGCATACTGTACACCTTTGTACACTGCGCATCTGTGGAGTAATTTTAAGAAGAGCAGTTTGCACAGGCTTACTGTGGCCTATAATGATGCCATGAGAATGCTTCTTAGGGTACCTAGATACTTTAGTGCTAGTCAAATGTTTGCTGAGTTAAATGTTCCAGCCTGTTCGGCTGTATTACGAAATCTTATGTATAAGTTCATCCAGAGAGTGGATGTCTCTGAGAATAGTATTTTAAAGATGTTAGTGAACCCCTCGTATAGTAGTCTTAGGTACACATCGGGCCTCTGGAAATTTTGGCTTAAAAGCCTGCTTACACCTCGGAATTGATCATATTTTGCATGATGTTACCAAGGATTATCCAGCCTCTTATGGTTGCAGTATAGTCCATAGTCCTTGTTGCTTGTTATAATATCTAGTTATCTATTATTAGTATATTAATTGTTCTAGTTAGTGAGCAGAGATTGTTACAATTAAGTTACAACTTCACTTTGTTATACATATATTTATTTTGATATTGCAGTTACAGGTACAGCATAGACTAGAGTTAGATTGCTATAGGCCTTCTGTTATCAATTCTTACAGATACAGGTTACATGTTACAGTTACATTGTATATACGTAGTATAGTTTTAGTTTGTTATATTCTTTAGTATTTGTACGATTTGTTGTTATTATACTCATCATGTTCATACTCCGCTATTATCCCTATCTATATGTAACATATGTTTTATGGACCACTGCCTTGTGCAGCTGAGTCTGAAATAAAGTTCTGAATTGAATTGAATTGAATTGAATTGACTGCTAATGCTGTTGACGCGTACAATAAGTTATCACCGGATGACCGTAGATGGGGTCTTCGAAATAGACTAGCAACCGTGGAAAAATTCAAGTGAAAAGTAGGTCATGATTATGACCGTAAATCATTTCGATGGCTCGAACTAGCTAGAGACCGTCTTGTCATTTTTCGAGTGTAATAACTGAGCTCATTATTTTTATAGCAGTAGCAGGTTAAAGGCAACAATCGGCCTCTACCTAAAACACCCCCCCCCCCCTCGATACGCCACTGAGTAGTAGTAGTAGTATCATTATCATTGTTATTATTATTCTTGGAGCTTGGAGCTTTATTTGACTAATGTCCACTTTTTACAGTATCTGTGAAACGCCCTCGCATTTCAGCACCATAAATGTATTTGCAATTATTGAACTGATATTCATTGTAGCATTTTGTTTTAGGGCTCCGTATGTTTTTCGGCCTTGATCAAATAAGTGTAGTTATACCTTAAAGTGTTGAGGCATTGTTTAACAGTGTTTCTAGTTTTACAAATCTGTTATGCATAGCTCTACATGTAATAATTGTTTGTGACATGGTGTAATATTGAAGCCCTGACAAAATTGTGCTTCAAAATAATTATGAAATGCTTTAATAAAGTGAAAACTTTGAGTAACCGATTTTTACCATACTCGTTTTCCTCATTATACTGTAGTATTATTAAAACCGTTGGGAAAACGGTTTTTAATTTTATTATTCCAATCATAAATATCTTGATAACCAGACAGGTGATCAGCTTGTAAAAGTCATGGGATTCCTGACCGACCTAAAGGTTTATAAATATCATTGCAGCATGAGCTATATCCAGGATTGTTTTTAGAATCTGAGGCAAAGATACCCAATCCCTTTAGTATAAAAGAATAGGCCTACAATTTGGGGTCTTGCGCCTGGATCCAAAATACCGAAGGCTAATTAAAAAAACCATGGCGAGACAATTTTGAAGGGGGGTTCGAATGGGGCAACATCCCCTTCACAGAAACCGATTCCATTATATATTTTGATAGCAGAGGCGGCACTCCCCGGGAAAGGGGCAGGGGTGAAATTGTTCAGGTGCCCTCAAAGTGCCAGTTATTACATAGAAAAATTGCCCCCTCTTACTTCAAATAATTGCCCCTTCTTCTTTCTAGTAGATGCCCGCTCCATATTCTTATAAGTGCCCCTCACCCGGCTTTGATAATGTCCCCTGATCAAGTCCAAGAGGTGTCCCTTTTACTTTGACGATTGCCCCTTTTTTTGTATTAAGAGCCCCTTCCCCTTCTCATAAATGGACTTTTCATCTCTTCTAAATGCTCCTATCAAAATCTGAAAGGTGCCCCTTTTCCATTTTTATAAGTGCCCTTCTCCATCTCTGGTGAGTGCTTCTTTTCAGGTACGAGAAGTGCGCCTTTTCACCTCTGATAAGGGCCTCCTTCGCCTCTGATAATTGCCTCTATTAAATTCTGAGAGGTGCATGTTTTGATTTGAAAAGTACCCCTTTTCTTTTGGAGTAAGTGCTCCTTCCCCTTGTCATTAGCGCTCCTTTTCATCTCTGATGAGTGCCCCCACTGGTTTACCATTCTAAGCGTCTCCATTCTAAGCGCCCCTTTTCAAGAGCGAGAAGTGCACCTTTTCACCTGTGATAATATCCCTTTTTACTTGACACGTACTCCTATTCTTGTCTAATAAATATCCTTTTCTCTTCTGATAAATGCCCACTTAACTCCTTCGTAACATGTGCCCCTAATTCAAAGAAACTAAGAGCATTTTGTTTAATATTTAATTCCCCCCCCCCCCCTAAGCTTACTCACTACGCTCCCTCGCATTTATATTGGATATAACTATGTCACTTATTACAGTTTTTTCAGTCTTTCATGATGGGATTGTGCTTAAAACCCCATCCGGATAGGTATTCTCCTCTTTGTTAGATGTAATTGTCGAAATCCGACTTTCACAAACGAGTAGTTGGACCATCACATCCGACTGCAAGCTTTGGACCATGTAAAGAGAGAAACAAATATTGAAACCATACAGAATACTGTAACACAATGTAGGGGTATATGCAAAAGTCTAAAATTGTATATTTTCGCTTTGAGGTTTTCCCTTCGTATAGGTGCATTATTTTTTCCAGAGAGTGCCCTTTTTGTTGGTCCCCCCCCCCCCCCACCACTACTTTGGAAGACGCTCTGCCGCCCCTGTTTGAGAGCAAGATGAATTCGTCACGTAATCCCCTCATCAATGGCAATGTAAACACATTAAACAAATTTTTATCGTGAATAAACAGTAAGAGATTTCATTACCAATAAAATCACGAATGAACTTGGATACATTTAGAATTGAGGTTGACACATCTATATGCTTTTTGTTCACCTCCACTGCATTGGATGCTATAGACACGATATGATAATCGGAATCACCATTGCAGCTACATCACCGTTTAATGTTACTGAGCGCTGCTGTTAGATTCGCAACTACGAGACTGCGAGAAGGATCAACGTCCTGTCGATGACGGTTTACAAGCCAGAATAAAGAGCGGTCGACGACGTCATCGAACTCGGCGTTGCACCACGATGGCGAGACGTACTATACCGACGTCGGTTCCCGAAGGCGGTTGGGGTTGGGTTGTGTGTTTGGCGTCGTGCTGGGCCAACGGTGTCGTCTGCGGAACCATCAACTCGTTCGGCGTCCTTTACGTAGCCATGCTCAACATCGAAGGCGCCGATGCGTTCAAAACATGTAAGCCAGAATTGCCACCAAGGGGGTGTTTCACAAATATTATAAGTCGAACTTGACTCTATAATGCTACGGTCACAAAGGTTCGTACGAACGATAATTTCGTACGAATCTCCCTGTTTTTCCATTGTCTTCCCGAATTTCCATTGTCTGAAAATCGTTCGTAGCAGTTCGTAATGACATTTGTGACCGATCGAGGCTTGAGTTGGACAGCCATTTGTAGCCTTTTAAAAAGATATATTCAAAAGCGAAAATTCACGTATTTTAGACTTTGTATTAATTGCACATCGGTTCTTGGACATCCTCCCCTGATAACCACCCCCAGTCCACTACCCCTAGGACAACTACCCCTAGACAACTACCCCCTAGGACAACTACCCCCAGATAACTACCCCCTGGACAACTACCCCCTACGACAACTACCCCCAGACAACTACTCCCCCCCCCCCGGACAACTACCTCCCAGACAACTACCCCCTACGACAACTACCCCCAGACAACTACTCCCCCCCCCCGGACAACTACCTCCCAGACAACTACCCCCTACGAAAACCATCCTCTAGGACAAGTACCCCCGGGACAACTATCCTAAGGGGTAGTTGTCTGGGGGTAGTTGTCCTAGGGGGTATTTGTCCGGCATTGGATGATCTCAAGCAGATAATAGCATGTTGATCGCAGATTCGCACTATTATAGGCTTACCCATATTTCAATATCATATTCCAGTATTTTTCAGCCGGCGTGCCGCGGCGCCGCGGCACCGCGGCACCCTTTGGTGCTACAGGACATCTATATAGGGATGCGAGAGATATACAATTTGTTGATTCATTATGAAATTAACGTCAATTTCGTAAAAATAAAATGTCATAAAACCGCCATGTATATTCATGAAGATATAACATTTTTTTGTTTAATTCATTGTGATTTTTAGTTGCTTGATTCGTTCTCTCGCATCTTTTAGAAACCGTAAAAGCAGTGAAGCACCTCTACCTGAATACCCACATAATTCGTCAATGATGTGCCAGAATATCTCTTTGACAACGAGGTACCCGAATATCGTTACATTCGGGAAGCAAGGTGTCCGAATATATCTTATATTTTTATATCGAAATTACATTTTTACCACGCTCGTTCGCTTCACTCGCTCGGGAAATTTAGAAACAGGATGATTCTGGACAACGGGATGCCCGAATATCCTTATAATATGCGTGCGTCGAGGTGACCAAATATAAGACTTTTGTATTCATGAATTGGTCAGCGAGGTGCCTGCAGACATAATATCATAAAGTGTGTTTTGTGAACAAATGACACTTTTACCATACTAAATATATGTCATTGTTTTTGCTGACTCACATGGCACTTGATCTGTACCAAAGTGATGAAAAAATGAATTCACGATAAGGGTGAAGCGAAAAAATTTGTTTCTCAAAAAGGTGCCCTGACTATAAAAAAAAAAAAAAGTTGGACAAATTGTGCCTTATTAAAAACCATCCTGGGGGCGTTTCACAAAACTTGTCGTGAGTGACAAATGACAGTTTTTGTTATAAGCTACTGAAATCCTTGCTTCTGATTGGATATCAGCAGATTTGTCACTGATTTTTGTCATTGAAAAAAGGCTTTGTGAAACGGGCCCCTGGTCTTGGGTCTGCCTCCTCCACCATGTCCACCACCTTCTCCCGATTCCCGCAATCAACAAACAGCTGTTCCCATTTAACCCTAAAATAAATTAGTGACATTCTACCGAAAATCCCAAAATGCCATTTCGACACGATTGTAAAGGGTTTCGAAAAATCAACCTTAGGCAATTTCGATAGCCTTGTGCACCACCCATTAAATACTGCTAATACTTTTATAACAATGACTTAATTACGTGACCCGAAGATGATTTTCTATTGGATACACAAGAAAGAGGTCTAAACAACTCGTATTGCATCACGTGCATAAATATATCATACTAGGTCGAATCATTATATTCGATCCAACTTCGATCTTGTTACTGACGTACATGATTATAATACAAGAAATAGACGATTCAACTTTAACTTACCAGAAAGAGTAGGTAGTATTGGAAATTCGTTTTATTAAAAAGCCATAAAACATTGGAATTCCCTTCCCAATGGTGTAAAAGAAATAGGAAACTATGATCATTTTAAGAGGAAATTAAAGGAATACCTAATACTTGACAGTCAGAGAAGAGAAGTGAATGACATGTTATATGATTGAAATTTTTATTCTTCTGTCGGTTCATACTTTTTCATGTTGTATATACTTATGTTCTCGTACGTTATAGAAATTCTACAAATTCATCATTATTTTCCTCTTCTTCCTTCTCCTCTTTTTCTTCTTCTCCTTCTTCTTTTTCTTCTTGTACTTAATATCATTTCTATCATCAGTTTAATGTTGTTATTATTATTATTATCTTTAATAAGTAGTTATTTTAATTTTCTTATCTGTCTGTAAATATTACTATTTTAACTTATTAATTGTATACATGTCTGTAAGGGACCCCACTGGAAATAAGCTCTCGAGCTATCGTGGGTTATCCTGTTCAAGCTGACTTATTTGTTATTATTGTATATTGTTGTATGTTGGAAGCTTGTCGAATAAAAATCAATCAATCAATCAATCAGAATATAAACGTTGCCTTTCAGTTTGTTTGTTTTTAAGTCTTTGCGTTCGTGTTTTTTCTAGGATGGTGACAAGTTTTTCATTTTAATCGAGAGTAATTTTTTTGTTGCAATTAAACTCTATTTCTGGCAGCTTGGGTCGGATCTATCTGTGCCGGTGTCACGTTCTCCATGGCACCCTTCGCAAGTCTCATCACGGACAGGTTCGGATGCCGACGTACTGCCGTCCTCGGCAGCGCCCTCGCTCTTGCCGGTATCCTGAGCAGCTCCTTCGCTACCCGGATTGAACATTTGTACATCACCTTCGGCCTGGCCATGGGGATGGGTTTCTCCATCGCCTTCCAGCCGTCGCTCTACATCCTTGGGATCTACTTCCAGAAGCGCCTCGGTATCGCGAATGGTTTAGTCAGCACCGGGACGTCCATCTTCACAGTCGTCCTACCCTTAGGTATGCGGGAGATCCTCAAGCACTATGGCCTTAGACCTTGTATCTGGCTCCTCAGTACCATCATATTCGTGATGTTGCTCGGTTCCTTAACCTATCGCCCTCGACCGGAAGTGGTTGAGGTCCTTGATCTCAAGGAGGACTATACTTCCGTCCGGAGGTCAGAGGATGACGACCTTCAGGAAGGGGAAGGATGCTGCGGAAGGTTGTGTAGGAGGGTGAAACGTACCAAGTGTTCCTGTAGCAGTATTATTAATGTCAGTATCTGGAAGGACAGGAACTACAGGCTATGGGCCATTGGTATGCCTCTGGGATTGTTAGGATACTTTGTGCCCTTCTTTCATCTGGTGAGTACCGATCAAAGTAAGAAAAAAAAGGAATTCTTCGCACCTTTATACTAGTGGTATCTCCTCGTGCTCTCTTTTCACCCTTCCTCTCCATTCCCTTCCCTTCTTTGTCTTTATCTTATTCTTTCTTTCTTTCTCCCCATTCCCATTTTTCCTTTTCTCCATATCTACCGGGTCCTTTTTTCTCTCTTCTATCCCCTTTTCCTATTACTTCTGATGACACAACATTGAACTTTTAAAAATGTTAATGTAGTATTCGAGAAAAAAAATCATTGTAATGTTGTAGGATTGATGTAATATTTGAGATATTTCAACATGATTGATGATTGATACTTCTTGATTTCTGTCTCGAGTCGCATGTATTCTGTATATTTTATTATGTTTTTTTAACATTTTCAATCCTTGGGCTGCATGTTCAATGTTTTTATCATCACAAACTGATTAAATTAAAAATTAAAAAATCTACTCAAGGAAGAGTAATATTGCACCTTATGTTTAGATACATTTTTCGACCTTTAAAGCTTACGAATGACCACTCTTGTTCAATTGTATACCGCTCAAGGTATACAGAGATGGTTTACATATTTGTCAGAATGATCCTTAATTGAATTATCCTTGAAATAATTAAATGTAGACATTTATCGAAACTTTGATGATAAGACACACATGATTCTAAGACCAGCTTTGGAAACGCCCCCCCCCCCCTCTCAAAAAATTAAATGAAAGCTCTTATTACCAATCATGTGAAAGAATATGTTTTGACTGATACGTGGTGATACAAATTTTGCCGGGAAACCGCCTACTAATTGATATATTTAGTAAATTATTATATCTATCCGGACTGGATAGATATCGCGTAGTCCCATATACATCTTTCTGTGAACAGTGCTTGTAACTTTACCAAGTCCTGGCCAAATTTCTTATCATTTTGATGATTTCAGAACCTTGCAGTACAATGATCAACCTTTTCCGATCGATTCCACAACGTTTCTTTCACAATGCAATCGCATGACCAGAACTGATCTATACCTTTAAGATCTATTTTTATTTGAAATCTCAAATGTAGGTATGTTTTCGTTCCGTTTAGATAAAACATGTCAACGAAACCATACCTGAAGCCCGGGCAGAGTTGATCATCATGTGCCTTGGTGCTTCGTCGGGAATTGGAAGGATTTCTGCAGGATTCCTGAGTGACCATCCGAAGATCAATCCAGTTCATATCCAGCAGGTAATCACTGAAACCTTTCATGAAAATGAATGCTCCTCAAGAAAACTTTAGATGAGGGCTTCTTGTGTAGCTCCGGTAAGTTCTACCATGCTGGACGTTCATGGCGCTTGCTTTACAATGTATCAAAAATTCAACCTCCTCTGTCAGTGTGTCAAATTAATAGTTGGTATGAAAGTGTGAGTTTGTGGTGCATTCACTTGACTCTCGTTCCAGGGGTTGATGGTTCAAATCCCAGCTTGGCCCTAACGTTCTTTGGCACTATATATTTTTTTGTTAAATCAACATTTGCTAATCTCCATCCAGGTGTAATAAGTACCTGGTACTTGATGGCATTATAATAATTACAGGGCCCTCGGGAAGAACACCATTAAAGCTGATAAGGGTTAACAAATTACCATACTAGTTTAGACTTATTATATACCCACTAACTTCATGTACTAAATTAATGAAGCCTTCCCTGTCTTCTCTTCTTAGCTTGCCTTTCTGGTGATTGGAGTCTCGACAGCACTGTTGCCACTCATGCGAAACTTCATCGCCCTCTGTGCCACTATCCTGATCATGGGAGTCTTCGACGGAGCCTTCTTCTCCATGATCGGACCTGTCGCATTCAGCTTAGTCGGGCCGCAGAGGGCGTCACAAGCCATTGGATGCGTCCTTGGTATCATGTCCTTTCCCATGATGATTGGACCACCGATTGCTGGTAAGGGTTTTTCGTTTAAAGGCAGTCGTGTACAACAGAAAAATAGCATCCCCACAGGGTACTGTTGGTGAATCAATCATCTAATCATCTTTTTGTTAAAGTATTAGAAAAACGAATTCTTTAAAATATAATTGGGAGAAGGTGGCCACTTTGAAGTGGATATCTTTGTATAGGGACGTCTAGACGTCTACTCGCTGAACAAGTATCCCTCGGGCACAATTATACACCATAGTACATCTACCCCTTGGCGCATCAATAATTCCCAGGACAACCTGGAAAGAAAATTATATTAATGGACATCATTAACTTGGATAACAAACTCATTTCAGGTGAATAAATTATAGTAAATTTACCGTCCCCTCAGTCCCCTCTTAAACCCACCCCCACAAAAAACTAGAGACACTGCCACTTCACTCCTTCATTCGTTTCTCTCTCTCTCTCTCTCTCCCTCTCTCTCTCTCTTTCATGTTACGTAGGCTTTCTGTATGACCTGACTGGGAATTACACCTTAGCTTTTGCCCTATCCGGTATTCCGCCAATGATCACAGTCTGCACCCTCTTCTACATTGAAACCGACCCTCGATCGGACGACCCTGACGAGGAAGTGGACGACGAGAAGCACGAAGCGAAAGAACGAGCGTTGATGCTCCCTCAGGAGGCCACGCCCAGAATGGTTGCCAAGGAGGATGCAGAGATGATGTTGGGAAATGGTGTCACAGAGGATGATGTTTGGAAGAGGCGATTCGTGGACAGAGGTGGCTTGGAGGATGACCGCGGGAGGAGGAGGAGTTATAGGAGAGATGTCATGTCACCAAGCGACACTCGCCTCATCATGGAAAACCATGTTCCTCATAGCAACGGCAACCATCATCCCAACGGTGTCCATACCAACGGAGACATCAACAAATACGCTGGTGTCTACACGGAGGGGTTAAGAGGGAAAGGTGTTCTAGCGAAGGCGTATGGACTGGAAGAGGAGGGGAGCAGACCGCCGTACGCTCACCGTGATCGTAACGATACCAACCACCATGGGAATAAAAATGGGCATGCCCCTAAAGATAGAGTCAACGAGTTTGAGATGAAAGGTATTTTTCACAGGGTGGACTCTCAAACAAACGAACTTGGAACTGGAATAAACATCACGAAAAGAGAGACGGCAGTATAGAACAATAGATTGGACATCGACCTTGCCTCTATTTGTATAGCTTATATACCAGAGTTTATATTTATGACATTTATTAAATGTGAACTGATCGTTTTGTTATCACAAAAGTATGAAGTTCAACTTGAAACAAGTGATCGTTACGCATTATGGATGTTTCCATTGTAAGCGAAGGGGATACAGATTACGCCATAATTCTTTTCAGAGCGTTTTTATCATTATGAATCATTTCAACTGACGGATATCAAATAAATATATGGTGAGAGCTGGCTCCTCCTGTACCATGATCATTCTCCGTCACTCTTCTCAATTCTTTCTTTCAAAGCTGCCATTTAAAGATCAATTGAGTTTTGTTCTTATCCGTAACTGGTTGGAAATAGTTGCATGAAGCGCACAGTGCATATTGTGGGGTTTTGGAATCATCAAAATGATAAGACAGTGACTCAAGTCTTTGTACAGCCTTGTTTACTGTCGCATGCACTGCACACAATGTGTTTACGAGACGACATAGCCACGCGGCATGAAAATGTGGTCAATAATTTCTTGTAATATTTGGAAAATGAAGGTATTCCAAGAGCCATCGAAATCTCGGGTCTTCCCAAAAATGTTTACGATCTCTCAAGTAAATACAAAATATATGGGTCGTGCTCTTTCAGGTTACATCAGCAGAGCTTTAGAATAAACTGCCAAAACTGATATCAAAACTTGCGATACTGTTGAAAACTTCAAAACTTTTAGAAACAATTTACAATTAATGTTAACTATAATGACTTAAGGAAGTACGCCAAGTGTATCTCACTATTTTCTTTCCTTCTCTCCATTACATCGCATAGGGACTTATCATTATTATCAGCATTATTAGAATTATTGTTATTCCAAACGAACATAAAAAGAATGAAAAAAAGCTCACAAATTATTGTTCACCTTTCCCAAAACGCTATCTTTTTTCTTTTTTTCTTTTTTTTTTCTTGTCTTCTTCCGTCATCGTGCATGCCCCCGACCCGCATACATCTACGTTACCCTTACTGGCTTTTAATTCCACATCATACTCTGAAAGCCACAGGGTATTTTACCGACACTACTAATTCAGACCAGAGCCATCTACACACAGAGTTTGGCCAACCTGGTTCGAGTTGGACACAATGGCCCGAATTTACAAAGGTTTGTCGACAAACCAATTTATGTACGCGTCATATTATGACGCACGAAAACCTAGGTTTGTCGACAAACCTCCTTTGTGAATTCGAGCCAATATGGCGACCACTGTTGTGTTGTGCAAGCACAAAACAAAAGAATATACGCCATGTCGTGACCCAGTGAAACCAAGTTGGCCAAACTCTGTATATAGATGGCTCTGGTTCAGATTTATCTACAGTGACATCTGCTGCTCATGTGTCCGCAGCCTTGTCCCACAATGCATCACCAACTGCATGATGGACGCGCGATGATGCATAATTATGGGTACATGAACCGGATATCGTTTTATGTCAGCCTTCAAGAAAAGAGGGTGCAATATAAATTATATTACAGTAGTGGTAGTGATGTCGGTAAAATACCCTGCCTTTAAAGCCCGACTGTACTACTTGTAGCTAATTGCTCCCTCTATATAGAAAACAATGCCTAATCGGTGCCTGTTGGTCCCCCATGATCCTCTTTTTCTTATGTTAATTGAGAGCCGAGTTGATGAGATAGCCACCTGTCAGTGACCTCTCTGGGTGGTCTAATCCCTCCTGGCCAAACTAGTACAGATGGGCTTTAACGTTTTCCTCCCTCCCCGGCAAGAATCAATTTCACTTAACTATCAACATTACTTTTCCCTTCCTACTGATCCACACACCACACCTCTCATACTGATTCCTAATGACGTCGTGGTAAGTGCTTTATAAGCAACGTTTTTATTATTACTATTATTATTATTATTATCAAAAACCAGCTTTCCACGGCATTGAATCTATGTATAGAATTCTGTACTGTACTTGGAACGAAATAAAACAATAGTCAAAATGTAAAATTTCCTTTTCAAAAGTTGTAATGAATTCAGATATACAGTGATGAAATCTTCGCTCTAACGGCAATCAATGGGAATGGAAATATATGTATCTCGTTGAAATTGAAAATTGTATGAATAACACATTATTGCCTAGAATACTAAAATACATTGAACAAATTTGTATTAACTATCAAACATTTTCAATGACAATAAAACACTTTGAAAATGCAACATTGTATTAAACTCAACATACAGATAATTTTCAAATATTGAGCAATGGAGCTTGGCGATGATCCGTTCAATTCCGCTGATTTTCTCTTCCTTCCCTCCTTTTCAAAAATCTTTCAAAGAAAAAACACCCCCACACCACTAAGTTAGAGGAACAGATTCAATAAACCATTTCCTTCACAAAACTGGCAAAAACTGAGCAGAGAGTTATGGTAGTACTAAATGTAAAATAATTTCGGAAATAAAAGGTGATCATTATCACAAAAGCACCGAAATTTGTTCATTTTTTTAAAACTTTGAAGGTGGTGCAATTGACATATATATCATAACGAGATTAGAGTAAAATGCCGGTTTTAAAACAAACAAACTGACTTCACGCCAGGTTTGAAACCTGACTACTAGTATGTTGGTCTCTGCTTAACCGAATAAATAGACAAAAAATGTGTCATCATTTCATGACAAAATTAATTTAGTACATGAATTTTCCAACGGAGTGAGAGACATGTGTAGACTGTAGAGGATGGAGTGCAGATAGTACAGGCACACACATCGATTGGTTAAAAAACTTGAATAAACCGGGTGGTATTCTCAAAAGCAGAATAACTTTAGTCCATGGTTTAATGCTCCGGCTAAGTATGGAATGCCAAGTGCCTTATGAATATGTTTTTGAATAGTTTAATCTGTCACTAAATTAAAATAAAATTCAATAACATAATTAATAAACAACAATATATTTATGAAATAATTATGTTATCACGGTTATTTAGTGACATATCAAATTATTCAAAGATATATTCATATGGACACTTGGCATTTCATACTTAGTTGAAGAATTAAACCATGGACTAAAGTTAGTCCGCTTTCGAGGATACCACCCGCCAGGTTTAACGTGGTCAACTGTCAAAACAAAGGCTTGACACATATCTCATATTAAGATCAGAATATGAAAATACACTTTAGTCATACCTCTAAAAATTATTTTTGCGACCTGTTGCAAACCCATTGTAATTTTTTTTGTATATCATCCATTTTTTTGTTGCATCCACAAATTCAAATTCACAAGCACAAAATAATTCTTCATATTTAAAAATATATCTTTTCAAAGGGTGGTCGATTTCAAAGTTAAAAAAGCAGAACACATTTTTAATAATCCATGCTACAACAAATATTCATATAACAAGTACATGATAGGAAAATATCATAGAGTTTCAACTTGGCTTTAATTTACCTACTCAATAAATTAACCTACTCAATACCAGTAGGTTGTGCATCTTCATAAACAGGTTATGATTAGCTAGCAATAAATTACAAAACTACCCAAACTGGTCATGTTTATACTTTGGTATACCAGCATACAAACAATAAAACATCTGAAGTCACACATTGGCTTCAAAATTTATGTACAGACCAAAATAAAGTTTCAAACCTGTGGTCCTCATTATATATTGGTGAAATCTGTTTCAGTTGCATTGTTTAGGAACCAGAAAAGCGTTACGCAACATGTGTTGTGCATCACCTTATGATTTTTTTTTTTGATTGTATTTGTATGGTTAAGGCTCAATGTGGCTATGGTTTAATTTATCATCCATTCAAACAATGTCCCATAATAAAACGCCCTTGGTTCAACATGCAGCAACTGATAACATAAACAATGCATCAGTTTGTCATTGTTTTAATCCTTTTTTGATTAGTCCCTTTGAAACTAAACACTATGCATGGGAAACAGTTAAAAAAGCAATATTTTCAAAGAAAATATTCAATATATTGTTATAGTGAGCATCGATGGAAACTGCTAGTTGAGATTAAGGTGAGTACTTCAGTTCAAGATGCTATATTAACAGCTAAAAGCAAAGTGGCTTTCAATGTATTAAATCAGCAAAGTATGAAATATCTCTGTAAAACAACTTACAGGTCAAAAGTAAAATTGTGTGTTTTCTTGGTGCACGAACATTCCTGCATTTTAAAATGCAGGAAATTACACAAAATCAATGTATGGTGCGAGCATCTTACAAATTTCTTCAACAAATAGGTAAAAAAATATGAACTGCTAGTTGAACCATATCAAATAAACTTGATGATTACTGACCCATTTAAAGGTAGAGTGCATGTTTACCTTGTTGTTTTTTTAAAGACACATTCCTGCATTTACAACAAAAGGATGTATCCAGCTCTTAAATGACAAAAAACATTGCATTTTACTTTCCAAAACATGTATTGATCATGTGTCCAACCCACATTGAAACATACCGGTAAGTGCAATAGTATTATGAACAGAAATATTGCTTGACATCTAGCAAACAATGTATTTAATTACATTTTCTTCACTAGAAACCAGCATTGAAAACATGAATGCAGTGCTATTGCCCTCCAACTTTACTTTGCGAGAAAAGCTCCATTTACATGATGAATACAAGTTTATTTGGAAGTGAAGATCGGCACAATGTATCAAATATGGAATGCTTTGGTTGAATATGTAATGAATGTACAATAACTCCCCCCTCCACAACCCCCTCTCCTTGATGAATACTATTACTATACATGTATGTGTACATGATTCAAAATGTCTCCACCTATATGTACATGTATTACATATATATTCAATGAGATAAAATAACCTTTGACCTTTGAACTCTAAAATCCACTCATTCTTATACAGCCCGCTCGCTACACACCATACAACTGCACTATGACAAGATGTGGAAATAAAATGTATGAGGATTAGTCATCAAATTCAGGTGTTACATATCCATTTCATAGTCTTGATTGACAATATAAATATTAATTTTGTTTATATGTGTAGCAATTTTTAGCTTTTCAGTAGTAGAAAAGGCCTTATTCTTTCACCTTAAGCTTGTGGTTTTGGTGATATGTTCACAAATAGTGAAACAGCTGACCATACAATGCCTGTGACACCAGTTAACCTGGAAGATACCCACCTACACATATATCATTTCATGAAATGAAGGGGGGAAAAGAAGATACCCACCTACACATATATCATTTCATGAAATGAAGGGGGGAAAAGGTCATAGATCATCACATCCTAAGTAAAATCAATTCCTTTTCAGCCAAATATTGCCAAAAAGATATAAATATCATGGTACCTTTACAAGGAATGACATTAACAAACAAAAATAAAGATATCAATTTAGGGCAGCATCTCATGAAATAAGCCAGTTCACGGTTGCAGTCTGAGCAAGAGCAGATAAAGGTCATTGCAGAACAAATTGTGAAATACACGGAGACGAAATACTGGATACGTGCTCATGAAAGTTATGTAATCATTATTCATTTATGCACTCCATGATACACAGGTGGAAGTATTCTTTGAAAAGGGGAAACAAAGGCTATTTATGTAGCACCTCCATCGCTGTAGGTCTGGAGTGATTATTTCAAAATGTACAAAGTGGGACCTCTTCATGTTTTGAAGATCTGTGGATATTCGGGGTCATTGCAGTAATGTGCTAACCGTGAACTGGTCTATTGTCATAACTGTACAAGGTTCAATGAAATCCCATCAAAACGTGTTTCAATGGGACGTCGTCAAACTTGTTCTTATGACGTTTCATGAAACGATGCTCAGAATCTGAATGCAACAAGCAATCATCCTCCTGTTGTGATAAGTTTGGATTACATTTCAGCTTAACATCTGATTTATAGACAAGGAGTCTGTCCAAATTTAATTCACCTTTTAAAGGCAGAGTCTTCCTACACATACACAATGATTACACGCACTTAATACTGAATAATACAGAATAACAATACAACAATGATACACTACGATACACATTCAGCTGCCTTTTCCATTCAAAATTTACAAATATTACATTTTTCTCTTTCTCTCAAAGAAATGTTTCTTCATCGTCAAGTTTTGGAAGATATCCACAGTCCATTTTTCCTTCACTGTTTTTTCTTGTTTTTTTTTTTTCATAACACATTGTGAAAATATTTTTGTTCAATAATTCATTAATGTCATTTAATATCCCATTCACACTTACGAGACTGATGCCAGGCTGACAATACCCCGGACATGAGATTATTGTCCAGATGACGGCCGAGATTCTGTCGATAAGAGGTCGGTTTGGATTCGGTTTACTGGTATGACTGGGGTATTAGAGGCTGTTCACACCGCAATGAGATAGCGCGGTCTATCGTAGCACCCCCTTTTTTCTAGCGCGTGCTAGACCGCGCTATCTCTCGTGGACCACCCCCAAGAGGTGCTCTAGTGGCACGCCGTTTTGGCTCGCCGTGGCTCGCTGTTGGGCGGACCGAAACGACGGTGTACCTTCCAAACCGCAGAGATAGCGCGCGCTATCTCTGCCGGTGTGAACAGCCTCTTAGAGAGCTCATTTCAGTCCAATTGCAGTAGTACCATTCCTCCCAAAGTGTGTACACATGCACATACAACAAAGATACATGAATACTGAGATGTCGGAAATGATGAGACACAAATTTTTAGAAACTAATTCATCAATTATATTCTATACATGTACATGTAAAACATTTGTTTCAACACATCACATTTACGCCATTAATGTTGTTGACACAACAGATGGAAACATACATACCGACACATGTAGAAGACGCATTTCTATATCATTCTTGGAATTTTGTGAACACTTACATATCTATAGGTGTCTATTTCAGTCAGTCATGTCAAATATCAACCCAATTCACTCTGTATCAACCCTTTCAATAAATCTTTCCATACTCCCTTTTACAAATGTTTTTAACAAAGACCCATAGATATACAGATAACGATTAAATTATTCATACCCCTTGTAAATTTCATGTTTTGGGCCTTTGATGAATACCTTTAGATGTACGCTTTAATGTGTCACATTCTCAAGAAAAATAAATCTGACAAATCAATTTCTCACATACTTCAAAAAACTTGGTAAGGGCATGAATAACTTAGTTAACTGCATGTTTATAAGAAAATACATGTAGCTTCGAATGGCTCAAGAGATATGGAAAACTGCAGGCTACACAGATATGAGAAACCACACAGGGACTATGAGGTCATGCGCAATCAACACTAACAGGGATCCAATGCATGTGGGACCACACATTTTAACTCTGGATCGACTCAAATTTCAAACGTTAAACAGGCAGGGACCCAAGCAATTGGGCCTTAAGAAAATTTCAATCCGAAACCCTTGTGAAAATGTCCGTGTGGAGCCTTGCTGTCTTTCCATCTGTCCCTCTCCCTCAGTGTCTCACATCTCTGGTAGCTCTTTGACTAGGAGGCGCGATGGCTCATTGGTAGAGCAGTGGTCTCGTAACCGGAAGGTCCCAGGTTCAAGACCAAGTCGATTTGCGCTAGTGCCCTTTGGTAATCCTCATTACCAAATCCCTTGAAGAGGACTCCCTGGTTGCTTACTTACAATGTACAGTGGTCTCGTAA
Source organism: Strongylocentrotus droebachiensis (assembly GCA_035222895.1). Classification (NCBI taxonomy): domain Eukaryota; kingdom Metazoa; phylum Echinodermata; class Echinoidea; order Camarodonta; family Strongylocentrotidae; genus Strongylocentrotus; species Strongylocentrotus droebachiensis. The sequence continues at coordinate 26,312 of JAVYIG010011496.1, read as the reverse complement.
CCGGAAGGTCCCAGGTTCAAGACCAAGTCGATTTGCGCTAGTGCCCTTTGGTAATCCTCATTATCGAATCCCTCGGAGAGGACTTAAAGTAGTCGGTCCCCTGGTTGCTCTAATACTTACAAGCATTCACATATGCTTTCTTTAAGCAGTCGGGTAAAACAAACAAACAAACAAAACTAAAAACTATCTCTTAGAGTGTTTCTTTCCTCGATTGCACTCTCACACGTTACAGTCCTTTACTATTTCTTAAGCTTGTCAATGATATTACATAGCTTGAGAGCTGGGCCCAGCTTCAGTCCCATATACTTCATCATCATGTCGCTGTTCAGCAACAGGAATGCATTGCCATCGATCTCCTGCAATGAAAAATAAATAATTTGAATCGTTTGTCATCTTTATTCAGTGGAACCTTTATAAAGAACAATGCTACAACAAAATTGGGACTTTAATTTTGCTAGTTCCACTTCTTTGTACTGTAAAGTTTTATATCCTTAACACAACAGGGTTTAAATATGACAAGGTATTTTCCTGGGTTCTAAAGGGCCATACTCGACTAAAATTCAAACTGATACTGGTTATAGGATTTTGTTTAATATAGGGTTAAACAGAAGAAGTTTTGTTTTTGTTAAACATGATTTAAGACCCAGGGTCAGAATTAACTGAATTAGTAGAATACATACCAATTAGTTTGTTATTATAACGTTTCACTATATTACTAAATATTATCTATATAAGGCTTCCAAGTGGTACAATAAATCAGTGTATTCAATATCTTTAGCCCAGTACCCGAAAGACTGACCAATATTGTTTTCGTAATGCTCAGTCATCCGGGAACTTCAACTATCAATATCACAAGAAAACAAATATTTACCAAGGTAAGTCAAATTATGTTATTTCGCTAGTCAGACTAATATATATAATATAGATAATATTGTATGGCTTTTTTTCCCCGTGTGATACAAGAATAAATTGCTCTGGCTAAGACAATATTAGACTCATCTTCGAGTCGTCCAATATTGTCATAGCTCGAGCAATGTATTCTTGTATCGCACTCAAAGCCATCCAATACTATATAAATATTCTGTTGGTGTAGACTATAGATTATGCCATTTTGCAGACTACGCAGACAGCAAGTTTATTTATACATGGACATTAATCGAAACTTCTCCATCGGTAATAACTACCTTCCAAATGCTTCCATATCAATCTGAATGTTTGACTACCTTTGTTAGGGAAGGAGGAAGAGCCATAAATCATCCCATTGTGTGGAATCTTAATGGTGTTTACCGATATGCCCCCATGTACAAACAAAACTTTGTTCCCAATCTTTCAGCCTATATCATATACATGTAAACAAAGGTACATGATATGCTTGTACATGTATCCTAGTTGGCATCAGAGATACATGTAGGTAATCGCACTTTTATATTGTACACAAGATCTGCAAACTTGCATCAAACAGTTAGGAACAATAGATATATGTATATATATGAGATAAATGCTATCAAATTGATAGTCATCCCTCACATTCAACATAAGGTTAAAAGTCAATGTCCCAGTTAATTAGGTCAAAATTCAATGACCGTGGTATTTTTTGAATAGTTCAATGCCACTTTTGCAGGAAATGAAAACACTTTCCCTCTCAAGCACAATCAAGAATTATCTTATCTGTATTATCTGAACAATGATAAAAGATGAATCCAGAATGATTAAAGGGATAGTTGAGTTCTGTTTTCAGACCGCAAATGCCTTCAAAGTGCATGGTTATTGCTCTTATTCTTATCTATGACATTTCTATGCCCTTTTAGGACCTTAAATCACTATGAAGGTAATTTTAGACCCCAAAATGTGTGAAGTTTAGTCAATACGATCATACCAATTCAGCTCCCCACTTTCCCAAAAATATGGTGACCGTTAATTAATTAATTAATTAATAATAACAATACGTGGGCCCGCTGTTTGTGCGTAATATAACCAACACGAAAAAGCCAACATCAGGATTGGCTGGACTACAACGTAATAGGTGCTATTTTGTTTTTTCAACGGCTGGTTCAAAATATCTAATATTTGTGGTGGTACACAAATATTAGAAATCGTTATAGTTATGGATATTTCAACCGTCTCTGAACCGATTTTGATCAAACGAAGATGATTTTGTCATTTAAATTGTATGTTTTTTTCAAATTTGACACTCAGTTTTTCATAATCTCTCAAAAAAATTATTTTGTGTAGCGCCCTCTGCAACAGAACTCAACTATCCCACTAATGTTAGAAGTTGTTTAGGAATTGCATCACACACTATTCGCAACAGTTTCATGTCACAGGCATTTCTGTTTTTTGTAGCAGTGCGCTGTGGCGCTGTGGGCTGAATAACTGTCATTAATTCTGAGAGGAATACTTACGTGTTGCCTGAAGAGCTCCGCATGGGCAGCCATACTCTGGTCCATATTGACTACACATCGGATGACCTCTTCTATCGTCCAGCTGTTAGGGTCGCTGCCAGCAGAGGGCGCTATCCTTGTCGGTGGTATTCTGGTCTGTTCCAATCTGCTCTCGGTCGTTGAACTTGCAGCTGTTATAGGGGAAATGCAGATAACGTTGGCTGTCACATATGATACCATGTACCTCAAAACATGTACCATCAATGACACGATTGTTAGTTTTGTAATGACATGAACTTTCAGTGCAACAAACTGTGTTTTTAATACATTCATACAGAATATCCTTATAAATAATCTCAAATTTTCATTTGAATGTTAAATGTTTATGTTCTAAAGTTCCAGTGCTTTTCAATTATGGATCACAAAAGCCATGCCTTTACCATTTGTTGAAGTCCTCTCTCTCTCTCTCTCTCCCTCGCACCTTCCAGATAAGAGTATCAGAAAACACCAATACAACCTTCCTTACCCTCCTCCCTCCCTCCCTCCCTCCCTCCCTCCCCTCCCTCCCTCCCTCCCTCCCTCCCTCCCTCCCTCCCTCCCTCCCTCCCTCCCTCCCTCCCTCCCTCCCTCCCTCCCTCCCTCCCCCTCCCTCCCTCCCTCCCTCCCCCCTCCCTCCCTCCCTCCCTCCCTCCCTCCCTCCCTCCCTCCCACCCTCCCTCCCACCCTCCCTCTCCCTCTCACTTTCCAGATAAGATTAATATCAGAGCACACCAATTCCATCTTCCTTACCCTCTGTGGTTATTCTCCTCTGTAGCTTGTGATTAAGGGGTTTCCCGTCTCTTTCTGAGCTCATCGATGCATCCGATATGCTTCTCTTGAGGACCCCTCCCCCCGGTCTCGTATTGCTTGCTCCGTGTCTCGGAGGCCCTCTGTCGTCGGAAGCTGTAACAGATCAAAGATGACAGAGAGACAGAGGGGTTGAAACTAAATCAACTCAAACTAAATTTAAAGGGATCTGGTAACTTTGTGTCAGATTCTGAAACAAAATCCTAGATTTAGCTCATGCTGCAATGATAATTATAAACCAGTCAGGAACCCCATGACTTTTACAAGCCGATCGCCTGTCTTATTATCAAGATATTTATGATTGGAAATCGAAACCAAATCTTATGTTTTCTTAACGGTTTTCATTACACTGCAGTCTATTGGGTAAAACCGGTCACTCAAAGTTTTTTACTTTTTTGAGGCACTTCTTGATCATTTTGAAGCGCAATTTTTTTAGGGCTTCAATATTACACCATTTCATGGACACTGATAACACGTACATGTAGGGATGTGCATCTCAGATTTAACATTGTTAAATGATGCATTTAACAACAACAAAAAAACAACAGAAATCTGTAAAAGATCACTGTTGGAGTTATTCAGGCTTCACTTGTAGGTTCAACATCAAAAGCAATAACAAAATAACTGTATATATATCGAGCGTTCAGTGACACAAAGAGGTAACTCCATATTTTGCTAAAATGAGAACCGGTATTTGATATCAAAATGTTTAGAAAAATGAAGGCTTTCCAGGAAACACAAAGACTTAACTCCACCCAAAACCCCATTGAGGTCAATAGATAGTGAAACATAGACTCAACTCCTTAAAGGTACAGTACTATGTCCCATTTGCAGGCCAAAAAAATGAAAAGGTTAAATTCCAACGGCATTTGAAAGATAATACTAATTTAGAACTTCCCTAAAAAAGTTGGGGCTTGAAAATGTCTTCAAGTGGGAAAATAACGACTATTAGTTGTCAAATCGACTTAGGAGCTATAGAGCCAATAAGTAATAGTCTTGATTTTCAGACTATTGTACCGAATGATCATACGTTTTATGCTGCGCAAAGATTCAATCAGTTTAACTTTGGCCATTGCAAGAAGTGGGTTATTGATGTAGACAAATGCTCATGTACCCTTTACAGCTCATTTTATGTATGTTATTACCAAAGAAGAATAAAAGCCATTCAGTCACTCAATAGTGTCTGACAGTGAAGTCTAGCAGGTAAATGGGTTTCCTTGCATTATTTGAATATTAGGACACTGCTAACGTTTAAATTTCACAGATAGGTCATACATGACATATTCATAGTTCCTGCAAAGTTCTACAGACTATGTGGTTGGCTGTAAAAGGGACATAGTACCTTTAAGGCCCAAGTGCTTAGTGACACATAAACCACTTTTTCTCAAAATGGCCAAAGTGGAGTTACGTCTTTGTGTCACTGACCCCTCGATATGTTTTTGAACAGTTTGATCTGTCACTTAATCAAAATAAAATGTTTTCCTTAAAGAAATATTTGGTAATCACATAGTAAATTACAACAATATAACTATGAAATAATCATGTTGTCATGGTAATTTAGTGACATATCAAATTATTCAAAAATATAGTCTTTACCTTGCTTTGCACACTTTGGGCATGGACCCTGCAACGACTTATCGCTGAAGAAGTTCTCACAGCACAGCAGGTTCTCACACAACCTGTGCAGCATGGCCCAGAACTCAGAGGTGTTGTCTGGAGCCTGGATGGTGGCTGAATGGCTCTCTCCACCGTAGGTACCTGTAACAGAAACAAGACCTTGCTGGATGATCGGGTTCAAGGGCAGACGTAATCTTGCAGCTTTGGGGATTTCTCTTAGATTCTGCTCTCTTCCAGAAGAGTAGAGAATTGAGAACTTGCAACAAGCAATAATAATAATTTGGAGTTATATAGCGCTTTAATAATACGGAATACTGTCTCTAAGCGTTTTACAGACATTATTACCCCGGCCTTCGGATTCATTCACGCACAATCACATCACCAGTGTCGTCGTCATCATTATCATCATCATTATAGTCACCACCACGATCATCATAATCATCACTGTCACCACCACCATCATCATCATCATCATCACCACCATCATGATCATTGTCATCACCATCATCATCGTCCACCCCTTCTCACTAGTTCGATCACTCACCATTTATCGTGACATTGCCATCATCCGCCTCCTCTAGGAACGTGAGAACAAGCCTTTGCTGCACTGCGCAGTCCACACACAACTGCAGAATGTCTCTGAGAGCCGAGCTAATAAGCGTAGGTCCAACCTGGCACGGCATCTGCCAGAGCTTGTGGGGGCTCAGGTAAGGTCCGCTCACGCAAGAACTGTTCAGGTGTACCAACACTGCGGGACAAATAATAGTTGTTCAGTGCAAAACTGAATGGTATAGGTGTGGCAACGTTTCAATAATAATAATAGTTCGTTCTTTTGTAGCGCATGTCAGGACCGCAGGACCTCTCAGAGCGCTTTACAATGTACAATGTACGTTTACATCATTTCAAGCCTAATGCTATGGTCACATTACCCAAAAGTAGCCTGCTCGGCGGCCGAGAGGCGAGTTTTTAACAAATTCTGCCCGGCGGCTACCGCCCAGGCATCGCTCGTTTTTAGGGCATCGCTCAGTCACCGCCGAAGTTTTAGCGCGGAGTTAAAATTTGGGCGGCGCCTGCTCATTTTTCACTCGGCGCCCAAAATACGCTCGGTGCCTGGGCGGTCGCCGCCCGGGCACCGACCTAATCGCTGGGCGATGCCTAAGTTCCAGCAGCGACCGAGCAGGCTACTGATCGGTCGGTCGCTGCTCTGATTTGTGACCATAGCTTTAGGCTAATTGCCAAACCTCTGCCTGTTTCTCCATGCTGTTTTACTTTAAATGGATTATGATTGTAACTGCCTTTTTAAAGTATACTGCTATAATTCATTTAGTCTCATGTTGATCATACCACGTAGTGTGATGGATCATGCAGAAATGAATAAATAAATAAATATATAAATAAGAAATGACAAATATCTTATTCATATTTGAATAATGGGTCTCAAGTTGACAAAAAAGTTGGCATACCTGAAGCATTCCGCAAAATATACAATAGACAAAGTAGTTTCTCTCTACACATAAATATTTGAATGAACTGTAGTCTCTGAGACATTTCTATATAACTAAGTAATTCTAGGCTTACATTATGTTTTACCATCGGCCAATGCGATCACCTGTCAGGCCACCGTGGACAAAATGGGATGGACGTGAGACAACGCGTGGGGACGGAATGGGGAAACGTGACAGGCCGTGATTGCCGTGGATACCGGGCCAGATTTTTAAACCGTCAACATAATGTAAACCTCGCGCTCCAACATCAGTTGATGATGTTCAATCAAATAGAAATCACCATGTTTGAAACAATGGTAATCTCTGAAGTCATGGACAACTGTAATATACCTGAAGGCTCTGCAACAAGTTCGGCTGATGGCAAGCAACTTGTGTCAGGCTCCACTTTCGTTGATAGGGCGCCCCCTCCAGGCGACATTTGAGATGAAGAGGTCGACGAGCTACTCACTCGTCTTACTTTGGTATTTGCTCCTAGTAGAACAAAAGCAAATGACATGTTGCATTTTTTTCATATTCAGAGTAATTTATCACACTTGCTTCAGTTTGTTAGGGGTGGAGTAACCATTTGGCAGCCACCAGGAAAAGAATACTTAGGACTCAGCTCAAAGTGAAGGACAAAACCAACGCCGCCGCCGACATCATCATCATCATCATCATCATCATCATCATCATCATCATCATCATCATCATCATCATCATCATCATCATCATCATCATCATCAGCAGCATCATGAGATCACAGGATGGACATGAGATCACAGGATGGACATGATTTGCACAAGCAGACGATGTCCCATGACATCTCACACATTTTCAGTGTCTGTTTCTTCATCTTCTTTTGAGTTCTTTCTCTTACTTCACTACCGTCAGGCTAAATGTATAATCTATTGCCTCACTCTAAACCCCGCGTATGGTTTTATTTTGATGACAAATGCAGCGATACAAAAATAAAGGAATCTGTCGTTTGTAAACAAATTAAGACCAGGGCGTAAATTAATCCATGGCCTTGGATGCCCCTTTGATTGGCCTCAATGCCCCTCTCATTGGCCTTGGAGATTTTCTGTGCCCTTTCCAATTCTTCCTATTTGTGCTGTAATATAGGAATGTGCCCTACAGAAAAGTGGCCTTGCCCTAAAAATATTGAAATTTAAGGCCTGTAAGACGCTGTTGTATATTCAGCTGCACACACCGCGGTAATGTTCGGCGTTTCAAGAGGGAACAAATGCCGTCCTTAATATCATTCCGGGGGTTTTTCAATTTGAAAGTCTGGTTTCTTTGATTGTTAATTAACCCCTATCCTGTGTATAAACTAACAAAAGATTTTAGTTATCAGAAAGGGTTTCATATCCCCTTTTGAACGGTTTGAAATGCCATCACATTTATATACACTAAACTCATTATAATTTAAGAAATAATAGATTTGCAATTATGTTCATTCTCTATGGGATGTCGTCTGCTTGGGCAGTATTGGTCCATTATATGACGTCATTAAAACATCGTTATTTTTCTGGCGAATCTCTCGTATATCCCAGATGCTATGGAGGTGGTTGTATTTATATTTTTATAAATCACCCGATATGTTGTTGACCTAAAACTTGTACGATGGCCATCTGTTAGCTTGCCAGTTTCTAGTGATACATTAGTTGACATATTTGTGATTTTCTTTGAATTTCCACTTTTAAAAAGGGATGTTTTTCAAGCATTGATCGCACAAAACCAAAAAAGGCCACCTTTTTAAGTTCACAGGTTTCAATGTTTTCTTTAAAAAGGGTCATTTCAGAAATGGCGCGATTCGCCTTTGGGGTCCATTTCAGAAGTTGATGGACGCTGGTGTGTAGCACTTGTGTATGAGAGTGACCCTGGAATTGTATTCATGTCAGTAATCCTCCTCCTCCTCCACATCCTCATCATCATTACCATCATCATTATGACAACCATCACCACCACCACCACCACCACCACCACCACCACCACCACCACCACCACCACCACCACCACCACCACCACCACCACCATTACCACACCCATAATCATTAACAGTTTGACCTTTGTACCCGTTTTACCTGGAGGCTGGCTCATACCCATCCAACCGGGAGATATCCAGAGGGTAGTAATCAAACCAGTAAAAAGATCCTCCTCCTTCTCCTGGCCATTACAATCATCGTCACCACCACCACCATCACCACCACCACCACCACCACCACTACCACCACCACCACCACCATAATCATTAACAGTTTGATCTTCGCACCTGTTTTACCTGGAGGCTGGAGGTAATGTCCGGTGGCTTTACACCATCTTACTGGGAAGATATCCCTGGAGTTGTATTCATGTCAGTAATCCTCCTCCTTCTCCTCCTCATCATCATCATTACCATCATCACCGCCACCACCACCACCACCACCACCACCCCAGCATCACCATCATCGGTTTGACCTTTGCACCCGTTTTACCTGAAGGCTGGAGGTAATGTCCAGTGGCTCATACCCATCCAACCAGGAGATACCCCGAGGGTAGTAAAATGCTCCTCCTCCTGCTCCTGGTCATTACAATCATCATAACCCCAACCACCACCACCACCACCACCACCACCACTACCACCACCACCACCACCACCACCATAATCATTAACCGTTTGATCTTCGCACCTGTTTTACCTGGAGGCTGGAGGTAATGTCCGGTGGCTTTACACCATCCCACCGGGAAGATATCCCTGGAGTTGTATTCACACCAGTAATCGAACGCCCCCCTCCAGCCGTCAAACTGGACGAAGATGGTGTTATCCTTAGCTTGCCCTACCGTGGCGGGGCAGATGAGGTGCGGATTTTTGCGGTCCACGGCCTCCAGCTTCATGCCAACCTTGAACTCGTTGCCCCTGGGATCGGGGGGTTCCTGAAGGATGAGGGAGAGAAGAGAGATGAGAATACAGCAACCCCTAAAGAGCTCTTTCCTACTTTGCTATATATTCATTGAACAAGCTGCATGAATATATGGTATTAACTGGAAACGTTAAAATTCATTGTGCAACTAAAAACTGGTTGAAATCCAGTCTTTAACTATTAAATACACTGGGCTTGATTACATTGCATTTCAAAACAATAGATACATCCATGGGTTTAAGGCGCTTGATTGTAGATGCGAAGGTCGAGGGTTCGAATCCCGACACGGCACTAATATCCTTTGGCAAGATATTAACCTACACTTGCTACTCTCCACCCAGGTGTTGAAATGGGTACCCGGTAGGATGCGACCGTCATTGTTGGTCACACAGTTTTGGGGCGTCAAGTAATGTCTGGCTGGAATGCTCCCCAGGGAGTGGAGATTGTGCACACATTGTGTGTGGGCTAGCACTGAATCCAATGACCGGGGTAATATATAAATCTGTAAAGCGCTTAGAGACATCCGAGATGTATTAAGCGCTATATAAAAGCTGAATATTATTATTATTTTAGGGCAGGATAAGCTGCAAATAGCAGACACAAGCGTTATTTGAACCAAAGTCATGAAGAGTGTTATTACAGATAACTTGTGGAATTACACTTTGAGGAATCGTTTGTTCTCGTAGCTTTCAAATACACCAATAATACCTAAAAAGAGAAATTGTCAATTGTCATAATGTAATTAATTTCATACAATGCTAGCAACCTAATTTTATATTACTCATAAGATATGATGATTATGTTAAAGGCAGCATAAAAAAAAACCTGTGCAGATCACTATTCGCATGATACATACCGATTTAAATGCTTGTGTCGGAGCTATGCTGGCATTGTTGAGCGTTCTCAGTAGAAACATGGGCCACGATGAGGCATTCATTCTGAAACCTGTTAATGGATGATAAAACTGTTATAATGCTATATATTGAAATGTAAAACAAGAGTAATCGGACGATGGGAAGCAAAACCTGTCAAACATACTGTTAGACCACACTGAAAATTTAATTTATTGTGAAGATTCAAAGTAGCTTCTCTCTTCTACACTGCGCCAAAAATGTAAGTCCAGGGGGGTGTTTCACAAAGATCCTAAGTAGAACTTAACACTAAGTTGGACTTAAAAATTATGGACAGCCATTGGAGCCTTAAATTGAAATATATTCAAAAGCAGAAATTAAAGTATTTTAGACTTTTTATGAATTCCACATTCCAGAACATGAAGTCTACTTGATGATAGAAAATATGAATGATTTGAATCAACATTTTATGCCTTTCAAAATAACTTTTACAAAATATTTTCAAAGATGCTAATGGCTTCCCATGAATTTTAAGTCCAACTTAGAGATAAGTTCAACTTAGGATCTTTGTGAAACACCCCCCTGACCCTTTAAATTTCAACATTTGACATAGGATCTACATGTATTAGGCCTGAGTCATCACGGGTTTTGCCGAACCCGGGTTTGACTTGAAAATTTCGGGCGGGGACCGGGTACCCGAAATTTTCACCACTGCACTGACACTCAAAATCGTGTGCATGCAGCGGCGGGAGTTAGACTAAGTTGCTGTTCTAATAATGCGACGGAAAGGACAGTTACTGCTTTCAAAACAATAAAATAATCAATTGAATTAAATTAAGATGCTTTAAAAAATAAATAGATATCGTTTCAGTTGACGGTAGGTGTTTTTATCGCTCTAAAATTGAGGCTGCAAGAAAGGAATCACGCTTCGTGGTACCGATCGAGTGCGTTCAGAAAAGGAAGTGGAAATAGATCTATGACCCACTGAAGACAGAGCAAGAAAGTGCCACACAGAAGACTAAAATGTTGATCAGACTATTGCAATTAAATCGTAATACTCAAGGCATTAATTTAATTGTCAAATTATATCCACAATATAATGATTTACCCTTGATGGTTTGAGGAAGGAAAATAAATTAAAGCTCTTGAAATAACATCGAAGTGCCTTTCGTTCGTTCTAAAAATGCGTGTATAACGGCAAGCAGAAGTTACGAGTCAAGCTTGATTTGCATGTTTACATCCCTACACCGTCATCCGACCTGATCGGAACAATAGGCATTAAACCGATTAAAAAACATCACTTAAGACTTTGAGGGACTCCAATTCAACAAAATTACCGTAAAATAGTTATTTGCTTTGACAAATAATACTATAGATATTCATATTATCTTACAGAAATAATGATATTTCATGAGCTACGTACTCGATATCGAGTTCAGCTAGCCATCATTTTGAAATGAGACGTAGTTGTCATGCAGTAGACTGTAGAGGGCAGTATGCAGCAGAGAGAGGGAAAAAGCGCGGGCCTGAGATCACGTGATATTCACGTGACTATTACGCGATTTTTTTTCCCTCTCTGCGAGCTGCCGTATTCTGTCTATAGCTAGCCTACTGCGCTGCAAGCATGACAACTACGTCTCATTTCAAAATGATGGCTAGCTGAACTCGATATCGAGTACGTAGCTCATGAAATATCATTATTTCTGTAAGATATTATGAATATCTATAGTATTATTTGTCAAAGAAAATAACTATTTTACGGTAATTTTGTTGAATTGGAGTCCCTCAAAGTCTTAAGTGATGTTTTTTAATTGGTTCGATGCTTATTGTTCCGATCAGGTCGGATGACGGTGCAGGGATGTAAACATGCATATCAAGCCTGACTCGTAACTTCTGATTGCCGTTATACACGCATTTTTAAAACGAACGAAAGGCACTTCGATGTTATTTCAAGAGCTTTAATTTATTTTCCTTCATCAAACTATCAAGGGTAAACCATTATATTGTGGATATAATTTGACAATTAAATTAATGTCTTTAGTATTACGATTTAATTGCAATAGTCTGATCAACATTTTAGTCTTCTGTGTCGCACTTTCTCGCTCTGTCTTCAGTGGGTCATAGATCTATTTCCACTTCCTTTTCTGAACGCACTCGATCGGTACCACGAAGCGTGATTCCTTTCTTGCAGCCTCAATTTTAGAGCGATAAAAACATCTACCGTCAACTGAAACAATATCCATTTATTTCTAAAGCATATTTATTTGATTATATTGAAATATAAGTTTGTGAATTGCATATTTTTAGTTCTATATTTCAAAATATCAGTGTGAAATTTAATTTTGAAAAACCTGAAACCCGAAAACCAAAAACCGGGTTTCAGCTCGACGGTCGGGGCCCGGGCGGGGACCCGTTTCGACTCAGGCCTAACATGTATGTATACCAACTCAAAATAGTTCTAGAGCCCTTCTAACAAAAATTAGTATGGAGGCCTGTAGCATATGCAATGAATTTCAACAATGTGAGGAAATAGTATAAGGGAAAACTTTGTCTATAACTCACCAAGAGGAGGCTGAAGCATGCCGCCAGTTTTCTCACAGTGCCCGATCGGCCTGATGTCGGACGAGTCCACCAACCTCCAAAAGTCGTTCTTGTTGTCGCTGCCATCCAGTCGCAATCGTAGCCGTGGCCCGATCAGACCGACCACGGTCGCGATGCACGTCGAGGTCACATTGCGGGGGTCGAGGGCTTCTAGTTTCATCCATAGTCCGAACTCGTTGGGTGGTGGGTTAGAGGTCTGGAGGAAGAACGTGAACTATGTAGTCGACATTTCAATGGTGCATTAAAACATTGTGAAGTGTTAAATGGGCACAAAGAGCAATCCAAACCCCCAAAACATCAAATAATTTGCCCTCCCCGCCCCCTCTCCCCCCCCCCAAAAAAAAGAATAATAATAATAACAATAATACAAATATATTTATTTAAAAAATGTTAAACAAATAAATAAATAAATAAATGAATTCAAAATAAACAAACAAATTAAAAAGTATTCAGCACATTTAAAAAAGAAACAATGTATTTTTCTTTTCATTGATTTGACCACCACCCTCACTCCCTCCCCCCCCCCCAAACCTGATATCTGGCTTTATCAAATCTGAATCAAATACATATAACTGGGGGATGTTTCACAAAGATCCTATTAAGTTGAACTTAACTCTAAGTTGGACTCAACAATTATAGAGAGCCATTTGTAGCCTTAAAATAAAATATATTCAAAAGCAAAAATTCAAGTATTTTTAGACTTTAAATAAATTCCACATCAAGAACATGAAATCTCCTTGATAATAGAAAATATGAATGATTTGAATCAACATTCTATGCCTTTTGAAATAACTTTTACAAAATATTTTCATAGAGGCTAACGGCTTTCCATAATTGTTAAGTCCAACAATAGAGATAAGTTCAATAGTATCTTTGTGAAACACCCCCCAGGTCATTAAAATAATTACTCCCACATACCTGTTTGAAGCATTCTGGGGGAGCACATGTAGCACCTGATTCTTTCAGATAAACATCCCAATCATAGGTCACTAAAATATGGATGTTGGGGAAAAAAAGGGAAAAAAGGAAAAAAAAAGGAAAAAAAAGGGGAAAAAGGAAATCAGGAGATGGAAAATATGATCTAAACGGTAGGTACTAATATAGAGTACTGAAGCTGTGACGTCATAAAAATCTATTTTCAGAATTTCTCAATTTTTTCTTCATTTTCCAAAAGAACATCACAAATAATGTCCAAATGTCAAAAACCTATTGAATATATTAAGTATTGGCTGAGATATGATCATCTGAATGAATATATTTCCTATAGGAACTGTGTTATATTACTCTGGCTCCTAATGGTTATTTATACTCTTTCGGAAAATGAAGAAAAAATTGAGAAATTCTAAAAATAGATTTTTGATGACGTCACACTTCACCACTCTATTACGTACATGTACATGTACATGTGATCAAATCTAAAAGGCAATGTTAAAAGCAATGTTTTGCCTTGTTTTTCTTGTTTTTCTGCATTTATTAAAAGCAAATTATTTTTGGAGTGGACTTAGACTTTAATCAAGCTTTTAACCTATTAACACATAGCTAATTAGTGTCACTGTTTAGTGATACTTCTGAAAAATCTTTTGATCCATTTGATTTTTTGATTTTTTTTTTTACAGGTCTCATTGCACAGAAATTTATGGTCCGTCTTGTTATTATGTGTTTAAAATAAATTGACATGAATTGAAATGAATATGTACACATGAAGCGGAAACAAAAATGTGTATAAAACTACATGAATAGGACGGCCAATTCAGGTACACATGTATTAAAGTGTAACAGGTAACTTGAGAGCCTGGATATGTATATTGTACACTCACAGAGGGGTGATGTCAGCCAAAGTTTGCCTTATTTATCAGAGAGGCATTTGTAATAGGAGTGAAAAGATTGGATGTGATTTCCTGCCTGAGATGTATCTTAACATGACTCAATCATGAGTCACCTAAATAGACATGGAACAGACAGGGGTGATAGTGCGCACTAAAAAAAGGGGGGGGGGGTTTCCCTTAACCACGCCCCCCTTTGAGTAAAAAAAGAAAGAAAAGAGGATTCAGGGGGGGAAATGACATCTAACAACATTCCCCCCTTTTGAGTAAGAAAATTTGGAAAAGAATAGGGAAAAATAGGGGAAAATAGAGAAACTAAGTGAAAAAACAGGAAAAATAGGGATAAAATCAGGGGGGGGGGGGGTTGGAAAACCGATAAAAATCAGGTAATTATCAGGCCTGAACAGTATCTGTACCATGCACATTAAATGCATGTAGAAGCACAGTGAACAGGTATATACAGGTATTATAAACTCTGTATAATAAAGATGCACCCATTTTCATCATGAAAGAGTACATAAGTCTACATGAACATGACCCTTTTCAACTTCATAAAACATATCAAATATCCTAATCACCATTATTTTTAACATGAAAATCCAATCTATATTCAACTGATATAACAGGTACAACTTTCATGCGTTCATTAAACCTACCGATATTTTGATCATATTGAATGCCAACACTCATATACACTTTTGTATGTACCGGTATAAAAACATAATTTATCTTTTGACCCCTGGATCTACATGTAATCATGGTAATATAATAATAATAATAATAACAATATTGGGTTCTTGTAAAGCGCTCATGTCTGTCAGACTTGACACTCCTGGCGCTCCCGATTATTACCCTGGCTTATGGTACTTATACAAGTAAAATCTCAATATTTTTTCATTTAAAAAGCTTCATGTCATAAAGAAAAATATTTCCATTGCATTCCACATACATGTACATGTACCAGGGCCCCGTAACACAAAAGTTTGCAATCAATTGCAAAATGGTTATGACCAATCAAGATCATAGTTGCATGCACATATTGTTAATAAGGCGGACTATCAACCAATCAAAATCGTTGTTTAAAATTTGCAATTGGGATTTGTAATTGATTGCAAACCTTTGTGTTATGGGGCCTACGTGTACATGTACAGTACCTGTTTTATAGGCATCTATAGGTCCATCTTCATCAGCTCGAGTTTGCCAAAGAACCTGCTATTTTCAGATTCGGGATATTAGGGACTTTTAGATTTGCACGTCGACATAGTGGACTGCTACATGTACGTGTCACGTCCTTTTGAGGCACTGTGATGTCCTTTTAAGGCACTGCCAGTGCCTTAAAAGGTCACACGTAGCAGTCCACTATGTGGCATGCAAATCTAAAAGTCCCTATTATCCCGTCTTCACCAGACGGATACGATCATCACTACATGTAGCTCGGAGGGGCGCAAATAAGCCTACTTTTTCCCAAATGGCGGGATATTTAGGAAACAAGACCAAGATTTCTCTGGATATTTGACCAAATATCTGGTTTTCATTGCAACCGCGGGCTGATGAAGACGCAAATTAGCTGGATAATTTGCGATCGGGATAATTTAAATAGCGGGATAATTTAAATAGCGGGTTATTTACTTATTTGGCAAACTCAAGCTGATGAGGACAGGCTTTTTCTGACTCGGTACTGATGATGGATACTAATAACGTAATTACTGTGAAGAATAGATAAATGTACAGTATATGCAGAGATTCGTCTCTCTAGAGAGAGAGAGAAACCTCACACAATGGAACAAGATTCTGTAAGACTTGATTAAAATGCAAGCACACGACTCTCTGATCCCCCAAAGGACATCAAATATTCAGTGGCTGTGGTGGCGAGCACTTCATACATGCTTTGAATACAAAAATTGTACCAGCTCTAAGTGTAAATACAGGAGGGATTTTGCAGTTTAAGTGGACAACAAATGTGATACATGTACATGTACAGTATTGGAGTGTAAAGATGCACTGCACTAATTTAGTTTTAAGAGGGAAAAATAAAATCAGATTTAAACAAAATACATCTGTATAATTGTGTTTAAAGACTGAGATAAACTCCA
Organism: Strongylocentrotus droebachiensis; assembly: GCA_035222895.1. Lineage (NCBI taxonomy): Eukaryota > Metazoa > Echinodermata > Echinoidea > Camarodonta > Strongylocentrotidae > Strongylocentrotus > Strongylocentrotus droebachiensis. Next base: position 9,716 of record JAVYIG010011496.1, on the reverse strand, counting down.
GGGGGGTGTTTCACAAAGATTCTAAGTTGAACTTATCTCTAAGTTGGACTTAAAAATTATGGAAAGCCGTTAGCATCTTTGAAAATATTTTGTAAAAGTTATTTTGAAAGGCATAAAATGTTGATTCAAATCATTCATATTTTCTATCATCAAGGAGATTTCATGTTCTTGATGTGGAATTTATAAAAAAAAGTCTAAAATACTTGAATTTTTGCTTTTGAATATATTTCATTTTAAGGCTCCAATGGCTGTCCATAATTTTTAGGTCCAACTTAGTGTGAAGTTCTACTTAGGATCTTTGTGAAACACCCCCCAGTTTTGGTAAAAAAAAGAAAATTAATTCTCACAAAATCAAACGAAACTTACACTGAATGTTCAAGATTACAAATAAATGACATGTGCCAAACAATTTTGGAAGAAAATGTATACTGGCTGAATAATGAGCATAGAAAGACAAGGAAATCAAGGTAGTACTAGCCCCGACACCATGTGTGTTGTCCCATATATAGCTTTCTGTGTACAGTGCTTGTTACTTTACCAAGACTCGGCCAAATTTATTATGATTTTGATGACTCCAGAACCTTGCAGTGCACACCAATACTTACATGCTACATGATCAACTGTTTCTGATCCATTCCACACCTTTTCTTTCACAATGCAATCGCATTACCAGAACTCACCTTTATCTTTAATGTAATTTTACCTACTGTATATTCACTGGCTATGGTGGCTAGCACCAGATTTATTGTGTAAATTTTAAAAGGAATATTACAGTTCTGTGTATAGTGGACTATGAATGATACATGAATGAATGAATGAATGAATGTATGGATGGATAAATGTATAAATGAATGGATGAATGAATGAATGAATGAATGAATGAATGAATGAATGAATGAATGAATGAATGAATGAATGAATGAATGAATGAATGAATGAATGAATGAATGAATGAATGAATGAATGAATGAATGAATGAATGAATGAATGAATGAATGGATGGATGGATGGATGGATAAATGGATGAATGAATGATTGATTGAATAAATGAATGGATGAATGACTGAATGAATGAATGGATACATGAATGGATGAATGAATGATTGATTGAATAAATGAATGGTAAATGATAAATGAATGAATGAATGTATGATTGAACCCATGAATGGATGAATGAATGAATGAATGAATGAATGCATTGAATGGATAAATGAATGGATAAATTAATGAATGGATGATTGAATAAATGAATGAATGAATGTATGATTGAATAAATGAATGGATGAATGAATGAATGAGTAAATGAATGAATGAAAACAAAAGTATCATAAATTAAAAATTAATTAATGGTCACCAAATTAAAGTACATCAGCGTAGGCATACAGTATGTTCACAATATACCAAATTAAAATACAAACTATGGATGTAATTACCTGGAATTTTACTTGCTTTTGCCATGGTCGATCGATGAGGTAAGAGCGCGTTCTGTTTGCACAGTTGATCCTCTGCTATTTATAGCATCTCAAAGGACCCTTGCCCTCGATCACTTAGACACGTCAATGCTCTGAAGAGAATAATCAATGAGAGAAGACAGAAACTAAATGAACAAGATGAAGAATGCAATGCATTTACATGTAATGTATGCAGCAATAACCTTTCCTAGACAATGATAACAAATTCAATTTTGTATTAACAACAACAATAAAATATAAAAAATATAAAAAATATGAGTTTACATGGAAGTAAAAGGGGCGTGTATGTCTGAGTATGATTTAAACTTATAGAATGAAAATGAAATTGATTTATGCAAAAATTAGAGTGAGTTCATATTCAAATGTGGAGTCAATTTGATGTCATTTGATAGCATCGAAACACATTTCATATGATAAATACATGTACCTGTGCAGCTTTCAATTCCATTTCCTTTTTTCTTTTTTGTTGTTATCTAATGATGATTTGAACACAGTGTACATTATCTACTGAAATAATCTCTGAAACATGGCTTGAATACCGGTATACTATGCAAGTAATTCATGATGGATAGCACATCCCTTAACCTGTAATCCAGATTAATGTGTACACTACAGTGTACAAATTGTACACATACATGTACACATGAAACACTGAACAAATATACACATGTAACCATACCTTTACAAAGAAAAATGTATTCATAGATCTACACCTGTATGACAAAACATCAGTACTTCCGAGTTTATTTATCTGTCAATTTTCATGCTGGTAGTCAAACACTGTAGTGCACATTTTCTAACTTTCCACCAATATGTAGTTTAACAAGGACTCACAGAATCAGACAAATAATCAATGCAAAGCCGAACACTCACTGAATCAAATTGAATATAATCAGAGATGTCAACCTTCGTCAACAAAAAAAAGTATTCTTGAAAGGAAAAAAAGGTATTTTTGAAAAAAAATCGCCCAATCTTCGAAGAAATAGGCGATGGCGGTACCACGTATACATTGTACGTAACCGGATTGGAGCCTGACGTGGGTTGTTCAAAGTGTGCCAATTGGGGCCTGTATCACTCTACTGTACTGCGTGCATCATTTGAAGACATAGGTGCATTATACACATACAACACAAAGCCCATGATCGGAAGTTAAGAAAAACATCAATACAAATTATTATTTAAAAAAAATTATTTAACTTCTTTCTTTTTTTAATAAAAAAAATGTAACAAAACATACAAAAAACGTACTGCCGTCCGTATTCATGGCAAAAAAACGGAACAGTTGGCGTCTCTGTATAATGTACAACCCAACAGGAAGACTGAATATGATGACTGAACATACACTGTACACCTAAAGAAGACTGACATCTTTCCAAGTGTATGACCAGTATAGCATTTGAGACTGGATAGAGACAAAGTCCCTGCCTGGTTATGAGTCAAATCTCATGTTTTAAAGATCTCTCATCACCAATCAATGATGAGTCATCACATGTAATGTCTGAATGCAACGTACATGTAATCAACACTTTCATTGCTTTAATGTTGACCCATCCTCTTCACACCTACTAAAGCAAGGCAGAAAGCCATAAATCTACATTTGTTGGCACAAGTGGTACATGAAATCATTACAAATTAAATGTTGATAATTTCAGTATTTACAAACATCCCACGTTCCTACAGGCTTCTCCTTTACAATGTACATTACACAGTATGACTCCACTCTCGTTTTTTTTCCCTGTATAGGATGACTTTAATAGTACTACACTGTACATGTATGTCCCATTTGCAGCCAACATCAAATTCTGGAGAACTTTGCAGGAATTAAGAATATGTCACATATGTCCCATCTGTGAAATTTAAACAATAACAGTGTCCTAATAATCAAATTATGCAAGAAAACCCTTTACTTTCTAGACTTCACTGTCAGACACTATTGAGTGACTGACTGCCTTCTTTTTTTTCTTTGGTAATACAATGTATACATAAAATGAGCTGTAAAGGGTACATGAGCATTTGTTCAATAACCCAATTCTTGCAATGGCCAAAATTAAAGTGTTTGAGTCTCTGAGTCTGCGCAGCACAAAATGTACGACCATTCGGTACAAGGGTCTGAAAATCAGAATAGTACCAAATGGATTGCAATCACTATAATCAATTCGATAACTAATGGTCATTATTTACCCACGCAGAGACATTTTCCATCCCTTTCTTTTGAAGGGAAGTTTTAAGGGGCCTGCAAATGGGACATAGTTACCTTGAAAGGAACGTAGCTCTTTTGTAGCTCAAAAATGGATTTGTATGAATTAGTATGTGATTTTCTCACAGTGATATTTGAATAGTATAGTTATTGTTTGACCAGAACTAAATCGTTAAACGCTCTCGCGCACATTTGTTGCTGACTACCATTATAAATGCAATAGTACATGTACATAGGAAAGAAATCCATTTCAAATACAGGAACTGGCAACTAACTTAGGGATTTTGTTTTATAAGGGCAGGTCAGAAATTATCATTTTTTATGTGGGTATAAAAACATACACATACATGTAGCCTATAATTCTGTTGCGAAAAATCGACCTGGCCAGTTGATATCTGGTATTAGAAATCAATTTGAGGGCTGATTCATCCATGATTGCAAATGATCTCACTCTCAGTGATTTTATTTTAAAAATATTTATTTTTTAAGAACAAAATCATGACTGTTACACTTGGCATCCACAAATCAGCTGCTTTATCAGCATCAACAGGTTTTTCCACTTTTTCATAAAAACATTTTACAATTATTATGTATGATAAATTAATTAATGCTCATCACTTCCAAATTTCATGATTGCAATAGCCTAATATATTACTAAACAGGAAAAGTAATTTTTAAGGTGATCTTGATTTCTATGAATTTACCAAATGAGATTGTTTACAAATCAAAAGAACTTCACAGTATATATTCAAATTACTTAAAGGTATAGACCAGTTCTGATCATGCGATTGCATTGTGAAAGAAACGTTGTGGAAACGATCAGAAAAGGTTGATCATCTAGCATATACATGTAAGTATTGGTGTGTACTGCAAGGTTCTGGAATCATCAAAATGATAATCAATTTGGCCCAGTCTTGGTAAAGTTACAAGCACTGCACACAGAAAGATGTATTTGGGACTACCGTATTTGCCGGCGATAAGGCCGCAGTGTTTTTGGAAGAAAAAATATTCAAAAGTCGGGGGTGCGGCCTTTACGCGTCAACAACAAAATTCAGCGGTCAAAACATCACGTCCATTTGCACGTATGGGACTATATGAACGGTAGCATGACTAGACAACGGTACAGGACAATTCTAGAATAACTCCACACAACTTACCGACAATTTTATGTTGCATAGTTGACATGAAGACGAAAAAACTTATTTTTCTAATAATATCTGCCGATAGATCTAGATCTAAGTCCGTACCATTGCATCGCCAAAAGTAAAGAAAGGGACAGGCCTTTACTTACGGAGCTAGCTGCCGCGCAGGTCGAAAACGCTATTTCGGATTACACCGCACATCGACGGTAGGGGTATTGTAAGATACCAATCTGCGTGCGATACAGTACTAGCTTAAAAGTCGATGAAGATCTGCTAAATTACGATCATTTTTTAGGTTAACTTCTTGTAAATTTATAAGAATATTGATGAATTTGGTATCAGTTTGTAAAAAAAAAGAGTGTTCTACAAGAAAATTACGATCATTTTGTTTGGTCCGTTTTTTTTTTCTCTCTTTTTTTGTTTTCCTCTACGAAATGTCAAAGTTGGGGGTGCGGCCTATACGGCACTGCGGCCTTATCGCCGGCAAATATGGTACCCTATAAAGGGAGGTCCAGCCTGATATTAAGTTGATTTTAAAAGAAGCAGAAAAAAGAGAGAAACAGGTCAGTGAAGGTTTGAGCAAAAACCAATAAAATAAAAAAAGAATTTTCGGACAATGTGATCAATCACAAACAAATCAGCAACTCTGACCTATCTTGCGAGATCCACTTCCAAGTAACCGTACTAAAAAAAAATTTAAATACAATTTTTCTTAAAGGTACCGTAATTAACGGTGTATAAACCGCCCTCGTGTATTACCGCACCCCTCTTTTTCGCCCGGTCTGTGTTAAAAAAAACCACGCGGGAAGGCCTTTCATTTAACTGTGAGGTGCAGCTGAATGTGTAAGATCATTAATGTAAATTAAAAAACAGTAGAGGACCTAGGATAGAACCTTGTGGTACGCCGTGTAATAGAAGAAAAATTGGAGGAATTATTATTAAAACTACATATTGAGATCTATCAGAAAGATTACTTTCAAACAAAGATGACAGACAAATTTGAGTGTTGTTTAGTTTCCGAGTGGTGAGTTAACACACCGATTACTGAGCTGGGAGACATTGCCAGGCATAGCGCCAGGTGAGGGGCATAAATCGAAACTTTTATTTTTTTTAGTGTGTACTGTGTATAAACCGCACCCCCGACTTTGAAATTTTTTTGGCGGCAAAAAGGTGCGGTTTATACACCGTTAATCACGGTAAGAAACTAGAAAATTTAGCCCCTAAAACACTTCTGCTTTCAAGTAATATTGAATATAAAAATTTACCGGTGCTCCCAGTAAATTTTGATAAATTTCAAATAGCGCTTACGGCCATACAATAGTAGCTGCGACCATGAAAATCTCAGAATATATAGTTGTGATATTTAATTTCCAAACGGAAATAGCCAATGCTCGATTTTAGTCAAGAAACATTGTTTTATGGCTTAATTGATACCTTGACCTGAGAGGGAGCTATACAACATAAAGTGTTTATTATTTACAATTTCATAATTTTAGACTCAATTTCAACCGCAACAGCGACCACTGAATATTGTAGGATCGCATGTGCCTCCAATATGTTCATTTGAACCGAATTCATGACCCCATACCAAAACTTTGTATTACCGGTATACAGTTTTTTAGGTTGCCAAATGGCAGTTTAGGTGGTCACAGTGAATCGGTGAAAAGATACCGTACGCGCTAGGGCTTTCATGCGTATTATATTATTAGGAAGGATGATGAACATATGATGTAAACGACGACACCAAAGCTCAGGGAGAAAACAAAAATTGGGGGGAGGGCCATATTTCCAATTTGGGGGAAATTTTCAGGGCCTACTTTTTCAAGTTTTGGGGGCTTTTTTTCCATTTCGGGGGCTCTCTTTCTGGGACCTACTTTTTTCATTAATTCATAAAAGGATAGTTTGTTGAGTTTATTTAGTAGGCTTACCGTCTTAACTCTTTATATAGACCCTATCTTTGATTAAGTTTTCGGGCTTCCTGCTTCATAATTGCCCATTAAAACCGAAAGCATTTATGTAGAACAAATAACTAAGTTTTAATGCATTGATTTGATGCAAGAACTGTATCATAGTAAAAGTTTTACTAATGTTAATGTCTATGTTTTTAATAGACTGTCTGATTAAAAAATGATTATCGTATTTCAGTAAATAAACAAGGCCACAATCTAAGCTCAGGGTTCATACCTCTATTCACGAAACTATATTGAAATCGTGGCAAAAATGATGCAACACATAGCAATTTCAAAGTGTTGTCGAGACTCTTCGAGCTCAGCTCAGCTCACACACACAGCAGCTGCAGTGCACTGCACTGTATTGTACGTGTGTGGACCCGATGATTTTCTCAGATTTTTTTGTGAAAACTTTACTTTAAAAAATTATTATCAAAATTCAGTAACCATGAACAGAATTATCACAAATACGCTCTGATTTCATACCTCTATTCACGAAAACTATATATATAAGAGTCGCGACAATCGTGATGGAAATAGATTGCTGTTTCGCATTGTTTAGCGAACGGTCTAGCAATATGATCTATCTAAACAAATCGACCATCAAAACAAATTGACCGCCAATAACTCGGTCCCTACACTCCGTCTCGCAACCGCGAAAATTTACGTGTTTTCGTGTACTTGCGCGTGCGACATGGTAAGCCAGGTAAGCAGGATCGATTTTTTTTACAACCAAATTTGTGTACAATTTTAATTTTTGCTGGGGGGTTCGGGTTGCCAGCCGGGCGTCCAAGACGGGACTTTTAGGTTGCCCGGTGGCGTTTAGTATGTCAATGGCACCCGGGGCAACCGCTAATTTTGAGCCCTGTTGTTTCACAAAAGCGAATTCACGACAGTCATTATATTTGTCTGCGACATACTGAGATGTGAAGAAGCGGACAACTTGTAACACAAAACCATGTTTAGCGACAAATTCATGATTTGTATACTATCAGCTAAAGAAATATATTCTTTGTCACGATCCATCAGGTTTAATCCTGAATTGTTTATCCTGCAGTAGATTGGTTGTTTCAACTTTCAACCGGTGAAAACAAATGCACAAAAACTTAAATAGTGGGCATCATCTTCGATAAGACCACAAATCCCATTTGCACAGTGACCTGAGCTGTGTGGATGGTGTCGGGCCTACTCACCTAGATTTCCTTATCTATCTATGCTTATTGCTCAGCCACTATACATTTTCTACCAAAATTGTTTGGCACATGTATATTTGTAATCATGAACTTTATTTGATGTTCATTCAGTGTAAGTTTTGTTGAATTCTGTGAGGTTTTTATTTTGAATTTTCTATTCTTATAATTTACCGGAACTCAAGTTTATCTTTAACACCAATATGGCGATAAGAACTGTTCAAGAAAATGAAGGCTCAAACATTAAAAAAAAATGTTTAATAATTATCGCTGCCCATAGACCGAAAGACTGACCTGAGGTGTCCTGAGATAGCATTAGCATGATCCTAAGCATTCTGAGTAAAAGATGGCAGGTTTTTAATTTTGGAGTCGTGACGAGTCTCTTGAGTCTTGTCGTGGAAGTAGATCTAGTCTAGTTGCTAGTCGCCTGTCTGCAGCAAAGACAGTTTAGTGAAAAACTTAGCGGACACGTGGCGTGGAGCAGCAGCAACAAGGGAAAAAATACATGGGGGCTCGGAGCGAATTCGCCCACGAAATGCCAAAAAGAGCCCCTGAAAGTCTTAAAACCAATAGAAGAGCCCCCCAAATTTGCATAGATCTTGTAGTGGTTCAGCCTTAGCCACTACGGCTCTGGCGGCATATGCGCGTAAGTCCCGCATTAGGCGACACCCGCGGTAGTTTCCGCGGGCGTGTTTATTACTGGGAACATTAGATTGAACCTGAGATTGCACGCGACAAGTACAAACATTGTTGATTGCTCGTCTCGTCTGTCTACTGTCTTCTGTCTACTACTTCTACTAGCATCTAGTGGAGCTCCACGCGTCGGTATAGCTTCGAGCTTCGACGGTACAGCTTCGAGTACAGTTAGTTCTGCAGTTTATGGTAGGACTACTCCTTATTCTAGTCGTTTATATGGTAGTTAAGATTTAGGCCCAGTAAGATAAGTTATATTCCGCTCCGGCTCTACAATGGCGTAATCGTTCTTTTCGGACTTGCGCGAGATATTTTTTTTGTAGCACACGTGTGGGTGACGCCATCTTGTTTTCATTCACTTGTGTACTTAAGGGATTTTCAATTTTGGTAAATTAATTCGTGGGGCCTTGTAAGCTTGTTTATTCCCCGTTTGTAGTTGGTTATTGCTGTAGATTAGTAGTTTAGGGACTCGTAGGGTATTTTTAGTGCTGTATTCCGGTTTTTTGGGTACTCGTTTCAGTGTTTTTAGGATAATTTTTTTTTTCCTGCCCGTGGCCGGTGTTATTGCCGTAATTGGTAGTCTTAGCCGGAGGAACAGGTTGATATTTATTTTTGTTTATCCTGGCCTCCGGTTATTTCGTGGTTTTAGGGTTGTAACGTGATATTTAGGTGATTAAGTTACCACATTATTGGGTGTGGATTACCTTTAGTTGTGATTCACTGCTACGTTATTTCTCTTTTGCTTGTTTTTTTTTTTCTTGATCTAGCTTTAGCGAATATATTCTATCTACAAGTTTTTTTGTAGGAGCCCGAACATTCCAGGTTAGCATTAGTGTTGTGATATTTGCATGCTGGTTATTGTGCCGTTTCTTGTTCGTTGTTTTTGGATTTTTGTCAAATTGAACTGTATCAAAGTTGATTGAGCAATCTTTAATTTCACTTTCATTCATCTTCATTGTTTGTGCTAATCTTGTTTTGTTGATGTGTACGGCCATCTCACCGAGTGTTTTACCGTGGAGATAATTTCACAGTGTTTTTTCGGTGAGGTTATATGGTGGTTTAAGGTAGGTTTA
>JAVYIG010011495.1:0-60335 GCA_035222895.1 Strongylocentrotus droebachiensis | reverse complement strand
CCTAGTCCCACCTAGGTTTATTGCCGTCGTTGCCGAACATACACTTGTGAGATATTATATATATATATATACTATACCAGATATACTGAGTTAATACTTCAAGATAATCCATTCCTACAATTAGCAACGGACATAAAATGGTCATGCCATCTGTGATTTGATTATGGCTGTGACTTATTCTGAATGGCAGACATATCAAATAACAATATTACTGAATGGGATGAACATATATCTACTTCTCAGATGCAGAATTCACAAGTAGAACTGCAAAAAAGAATACCTCCACAACACTATAACCATCTCACCACAAAAGAACGAAACCCTGAGAGACAATTTGCAAATGTCAAATAAGACTGAGGTCAAGATAAAAGAACTGTAATTGATAACTAGAAACATTGAACAGAAAGCTAAACAATACCATGCATTCCAGGAAAAGACAGATGAGACAAATGCTCACCTTCAAAGAGAAATAGAACAATCAAATACCAAATTGGAGAGAGCAAAGAAAGAAATTGAGAATGAAAAAAGATAAAAACCTAAGCATAAAACTCCAGTGGCAAACAAATATAAACAAGGACATATTGTAGAATGGAAAATAGCCAGCAGAATTACAGAGATGTACAGTAGTAACATCAGGGGGTAGTCTTATGTGGCTCGTCAAATAGATGCAGCCAACGAAGGCACCACCAGACGTAGACCCCCTCCCCCCCCCCCCCCCTCCTCTCCAGCTGAAGAGAGACGGACCATTAATTCTGTCATTTCATTCATCACCAGCCCACAACAGAATGAACCAAAGGCTCTATTTGCCCCTCCCCCCCCCCCCCCTACCCACCATGATCAAACAGCTGCCCCGTGCCCGTGTGACTCTTCAAAAAAAAATTGTGCTCAAGGGTGGGGGGGGGGGGGGGCGGGATGGGAGTAAAATAAAAATAGTGGGCACTTTCCCTCCTGCCTCCTCGTTGAGCACAAAAAAAAATTAGTTGTCACTACCCCTCCCCCCCCCCCCCTGGAAATTTTCGGGGACAAACAAAATAAATTAGTGCTCCTTACTCCCCCCCCCCCCTCCTCCCCCACTTATTCATCGGCTGGCTGTTTCGCTGCTAAATATTTTCTCACAAATTGGGCCCCCTCCCTTGCCGCCGGCTGGATCCGCCCCTCGATACACGTGGCATTACTTAGGAACCATTGAAATGATCGGCTCAACTAAAACATTTAACAGAAAAACGTATTAATCATTGGAAACTATCAAAAAAAGCACACAGACCCTGTTAAGTTCTCAAAGCAAGTGTATCTACAAAAGATTGTTAAGTATACCTTTTGATGAAGTACAAAAGTGGTCACAATCTGGAGAATACCAACGCTTTGAAAATACTGATGTGTCATAATACATTGAATTGAATTGAATTGATTCGGTTTATTGCAATAAAAGAACATGCAGCTGGAAAGCTGAAATTGCTCAATTTACAAAGTCAATGTACAACACAATAAACAATCAAAATATGAATGGCTAAAACTTACAACTATAAATCATGCATCATGAAACTATATTAATACTGTCAAATATTACATAAAAATCGAAGGATATTAAAAACTTCCGTGTCATGAAAGGTTAGAGGGAAAGGAGAGAGAAAGACGGAACTAGAAAGAGGAAGAGAAGGGAGAAGAAGAAAGAAAGAAAATTTGATAAGAGAATATACGAAAGATTGGAGGAGAAGGGAAGAGAAGGACAGAGTAGAAAATGAAAAGTAGAAACGGAGAGGAGAATGAAGACCATTAATATTTACGTGGGACAGTCTTAAGGTATGTTTTCATTCCAAACAGGAAAACATGAGGTGGCAAACGGTGTCATGCGGTGTCATAGGGTGGTAATTGTGCCAAGAAAATGATACAAATGATTGGCAGCGTTCAACGTTGCATATCACTTATAGGCATTGTTTAACAATGTTAAATCTGAGATGCATGACCCTACCGTAGGGTCATGCATCTGCCAGAGCTGCCAACCATTCCGTTTTTGCCGGAATTACTCCATTTTTTCTTCATAAATTCCGTGTTTTTTTAATTTTTTTTTTTTTTACATACCGCACATCAAACAACTGCCCTAAAATGTTGATTTGATCACAAATTCAATAGAAAACTAAGTTTAAAACATACTTGAATACATACTTTAAGAGAAAAATATTTTCAAAAAGAATGAAATACCGATACTGATAATACCAAAATAAATAAAATAATAAAAAACCTGCTTGTATGGAAAAAAAAAGCATAATGAATGGACATTTCTGCATTGGAAGTGTGTCGCGCGTGGTTATAAGTTTTGTTTTAATGAATTCCTTTTTTTTGCTTGAAATTCCTTGTTTTTGCCATCATGATTCCTTTTTTTGGTTGCACAAGGTTGGCAGCTCTGCCCTACGTGTTATCAGTGTCTGTGATATGGTGTAATATTGAAGCCCTTAAAAAAATTGCGCTTCAAAATGATCAAGAAGTGCCTCAAAAAAGTAAAAATCTTTGAGTGACCGGCTTTACCATACTCGTTTTCCCTAATAGACTGTAGTGTTATGAAAACTGTTATGAAAAGGTTTTCAAAATTTGTAATTCCAATCATAAATATCTTGATAATCAGACAGGCGATCGGCTTGTAAAAGTCATGGGGTTCCTGACTGACCTAAAGGTTTATAATTATCATTGTAGCATGAGCTAAATCCAGGATTTTGTTTCAGAATCTGAAACAAAGTTACCCAATCCCTTTAAAGGATGTTAAAATTGTGGTGTCACTCTGAACACCAAGACATCCCTTGCAATGTGCGACTGACCATGTTAGTGTTGTTAACACAATAATGAGGAGCAAGTTCAGGCAAAGTAACCAAGTGAAGCTTGTGAATCCCCAAACCCTGATGCGGAAGGAAAGTTGTACTACACTTATTATCCTCAACTAAAGAAGGGAAATCGTAATTATTTATTACCGCTTTTAGATAGTTATACTGTACTATGTATTACTTAGGATTGAAATTTGATATGACTTTCATACCAGGAACTTTCCCCAACAGAGTGGTTGTGAAACTCTATAATCTCAAAATGGTGTTCATTAAAAACAAAATTCTTAAGAGGAGTTTAGATATACCTGTATATATTACTGGAACATAAATGGTATCAAAAGTAGACACGATGGGATCCATTTCGGAACTCGAGACCCTGGGATTTAAAAACTTGGCAGATAACCATGACATCGTTTGTATTTCAGAAATAAAGAATAGTCCAGGAGTGATGGATATATGCAAGTTGATGGGTTTACAATGAATGCAACTTAAAGAAAACAAAATAAAAAAGCAACCCATGACTCTGGCGGTCTCGCAATCTATACATGTATAAGGAATAAAATCAATTTGATTATTAATTTTCTACCAATCACAAGTACCGTGTATACAGCGCACTTATTTTTGTTGGCAGAAAAATGTCAAAAATCGTGCGCCTCCTACACAGGTACAGAAATGATCATGCTTCAGATACCGTGCTGTGAACACGGCACATTACACGGCATGTCAAAATTGCGTTGGGTATATACGCGAGAATTAGAAGGGCTCAATAGGCATCTGCAGCCATGCTACTCTCCCTGCCCATTTGGCACTAGTTTACATTTAGCATGCCAGGGTCAGGGTCGATACCCCTTGCATTTGCATATATATCCATCCTACATTTATGTCCATTTTCAGGGACACAAAATGGTGTTTGAATGCTCTCTACCCACAAGATGGTGGAAAGGTGTGCAATGTGCTTGAATAGAAATGTTTTGTAATAGTAGAAACCAAATGGCATTCAAATCATGGTTGTAACTCTTCTATAAATGAACAGCAATAGATTTGAGAGAAAGAGTGAGAGAGAGAGAGAGAGAGAGAGAGAGAGAGAAGGAGAAAGAGGGAGGGGTGGGGCGAAAAATGTTAAGATGTACTAGGAAGGATCTTTTCTTGCATTCTTATACAAAACCCTAACAATTTCTGTAAAAATCAAATTTCTTTTAAACCGTAATAAGGGAATCAGGTTAGGCCAAGAAAGGAATGTTATTCCAAAGTCTAGACCCTGAGGCTAAAGAAAAAAACTGTCTGAAATAATTTTTCATGCATTCACTATTATGATAATAATCTGACCCGACCTGTCACGATGATGTCAGTCTGTAAGTGGAGTATTTGTCACCAGTCTGAGAGCAAGAAAGGTGTTTAATTTACAGGCATATTATTTTAAGTACCACACCCCTCATACCCCTCGCTCATAGCTGAGGTATTATTGCTTTACCTATCTCTCTCTCTCTCTCTGTCTATCTCCCTCCCTCCCTCTCTCTCCCTCCCTCCCTCTCTCTTCCTCCCTCCCTCCCTTTCTCTTCCTCTCTCTCCCTTTAATTGTATTAACAAAAATATGTTCATTGTGGAGAAAGGTAAAACCCAAGCTGATTCAAATACACATCAAAGTACATGTACATAATATGTATATGTTTTACAGGACTGGTATCATGCCCATATTTTGTAACAAATTTTGATGAACTTTTGATAAAGATTTTAAAAATCAATACAAGCCTATGAAACAGAACAGATGAAACAATAATTTACCATACACTGATGATAAATTATTTCATTTTCAATCATGTTACATTGGAAATATTTCCAATTGTAAAATACAAGGGTTTTAGAATGGATTATTATCCTAATCAGAGTGTGACGTAGTGTGCCAATGACTGGAATGTGAAGTTATCAAAGTTATTATTATAATAGAAATAGATTAAAATGAATTGTGCTACAAGGGTTGATTATTCTGTCAAAATGGGGTGAATGAAATTTTCATGCTCTAGTTCACACATAGATAATGAATCTCACATATCATTTTGTGATTTGCTGAGATATTCATTATCTAATGTCTGCTCTTTCAAATACCCGAATTGGCAACAACAAACTATGTGGGATTGTGAGTTGCCCACCGCTAATCAAAATATTTGTGTATAGTAGTCAAGATATTGTCATTTCCGGGATCTGTTTATTGTACTGTACCTTATAGATTGTTATGTTATTAAATAATTATTATTATAATTGTTTTTATTATTAATCTTATAATTTTAATTATGATGATGATGATGATGATTATTTTTTTAATTTAATTATTATTGTTATTTTTGTTATTATCATTAATATTTATTATTGGTAGTAGTATTTATTATTATGATTATTATTGTTATTATCATGATTATGATTATTATTTGTGTTACGATTACTATTTATAGTAGTAGTAGTAGTGGTAGTGGTGGAAATAGTAGTAGTAGTAGTAGTATTATAGTAGTAGTAGTAGTAGTAGTAGTAGTTAGTAGTACTCTTTCAGCTGATGTTGAATATAAGTCCTTTAAATTTGTCAGGAATGGGGGTTTTACAACGTTTTGTAATTAAAAAAAAGTTTTTTGTTGTTGTTGGGCACTCATCCCTGGTCTTGCCCTCTCCCCCTTCACCTATGATTTAATTACCACTGGCTTGTAGATTCCTGTTTTGTCCTATATAATTTCTATATTTTTATTTTGTGCCCCAGATTTGCAAATATTAACTCTCGATAAGATTCCGATGATCGCACTATATCATGTGCTGAGACCCAGAAGGGCGGGAAACTTATAATTTAAATAAAATGGAAGGTCCTTCTGGCTCTCGGGTAACGATATTTGATTTGTAGATTGCTCAGGCAGGCATGTGGGCGTAGGGAGTGGGCATATAAATCAATATTTGTCAGAAGACTGAAAATCTGTTTTGATTAAACAGAGTCATCCACTAGTAGAACCTACCGATTTCCCAGTGAACAGATATGTGTACATATATTTCAGGAATGGAGGCACTACTGCTGATGCTAATCCCATTACTACCCACTACTTCTACTACTACCTACCTACTAGTACTACTTCTACTACTACTACTACTACTACTACTACTACTACTACTACTACTACTACTACTACTACTATTACTACTACTATTACTACTACTACTACTACTACTACTACTACTACTACTACTACTACTACTACTACCTACTACTACTACTACTACTACCACCACCACCACCACCACCACCACCACCACCACCACCACCACCACTGCTACAACATACTGCTACTACTTCTACGACTACGTACTACTACTACCTACTACTACTACTACTACTACTACTACTACTACTACTACTACTCCTACTACTTCTACTACTTCTACTACTACTACTACTACTACTACAACTTCTACTACTACTACTTCTACCACTACTACTACTTCTACTACTACTACTACTACCACTTCTACTACTACTACTACTACTACTACTACTACTTCTACTATCAATTACTTCTTCTTCTCCTACCACTATTTTTTCTAGTATAAAATATACTGTTATCATATGATCAGATTAGATCATTATTATTACTAACACCTCTATTTATATTTTCACTCTCATTATTTCAGCTGTTAATCACTCATGAATATTATGGTATTTGATTAAATCGTATTTATAAAGTGAAACTTGAATAGCTAAATATACATAGGCCTACAACAAATTATTATTATCTTTATCATTATCAAAATATATGTGGATGTCATCTTACATTTGACAAAATGTCCTAACCCTGCACAGTATTTTAAAAACAGTGTTTCAGTGATACAAACACTGTATACTGTACATCTTGGCACATAATCTCCTATCACAAAAATCTTAAAAAGCATACATGATATTACCCTTGCATGGCAGATATTGGTAGTAAACAGGAATGCATGATGAAGGGCACATTAGAAATAGATTACCGGTAGAATATAGGTTAATTAGATGACCTTAGAATACAGCTGAGACTCCAGCGAAATTAAATCCTCTCTGTGAAGTGATATTTCTAATCAATATTAGATCCAATACTCGGGCTGTTATGCATAACTAATGCCTATTGTCATTTCTATATATAGAAAACAAAAGAGAAAGAGAAAGAGAAAGGAAAAAAGGTGGGAAAGAAATTGTGAGAAACTAAGAATGATGCAATATTAAACGCAAACTGAATTAAAAGCAGAATGTCCATTAAAGGGGACCCTACACCCGGATAGTTGGTTTTAACAGAAGCAAAAAATGAGAGGCACAGGTCAGTGTAAGTTTGAGGAAAATAAGATTAAAAAATTGGCAACTGTATAATGTATCTTGCTAGGTCCCCTCCCATTTGCTCTGTACTGAAAACAAAAATGTTACATACAAACAGTGCAAGTATATTTGAGATAAAATTGTATCTGTTTGTCTGTGATCAATTCTTTTATTTCAATTTGGAGCTTTTGTTATTTTGTGTTTCATTTCATTTGTTCATGATCAAATCACTCAATCCTGAAAGCCATGCTTCTCCAAGTATGTTACTCAAGTGATATTAGACAGTGGGCCGAGCCTCTTTATCATTCAGTTTTGTTTACACATCGCCATGATTTACAGCGTAATTTAGAACGACATCCCCCACGCCATTGAACGATTTTAGGAGCTGCTTTGCAGCCCAGAGTGATGTACATCCTTGCTGAATGCTGAAATATATTGACGAAATACAAGTATTTGTCAAACTAAAAATAGCAAGCAAGATTTTACGTTGCCAATTTAGCTATTCACATGAATCATGCGTAGTATTACTGTATATATAATGCAATATGATCATTGATCTTGACAAATTAAATCACTTGATTATTAGTAATTCATTTTGTCAAGGTCAATGGTCATATTGCATTATTGTGTGGCCGAATTTGTAAATGGGGGCCACCATGTTTGCTCTAAATGATAAATTCGCGTCTCTGATTGGTCAACATTGGTCTAGAGTATTTCATTCATTTTTTCAGAGATTTTCTCTCCAATTTCCGTTAAATTGTCTCAAATTGTGATCTAATGTGCAACTTGTGCAAGTGGGAACAAGTTAAAATCGCACGTTTTGAGTAATTTTAAGATTGACAAATCTTCATCCACAAAAAGGTGAAACGAAAATAAAAAACTAAGGCACTTTTGGTTGCCTGGCCCACGCCTATATATAGTGGACAATTGGCCTATCTGTTTTCCTTCAGTAGTCAATATTTAATCTTCTCAGACTATGCTATAGGTCAACCTGACAGGTACTTCAATATTAAATGATAGTGTGGACATAGTAACAGGGTCTTCGGATATCACCTAGGTGCAAAAGGGGGAGTGTTCACATCAGAATCAAAGTACATTTTAGATCAAGGAGTGCTAATTTACTTTGACCTGTGTCTGACTTGAGGATAATTACGAGTTACTGGTAATGTGAAGGGATTTTGAGGAAGAGAAGGAGAAAGATATACAGGTGACCTGCCATTTGGTCGAGGCTTTCCCTCATTGTTTTTCACTTGCAAAAAGTTTTTTTTTGGCAATTCCTTCATATTTTTATGTTATTTACCAGAAAACTAGACTAGTTTCTAATAGAAAAAATGGGAAATAGACCAAAAACATATTCATAACCAGATAATTTGGAACAAAAAACAGATGAAAATATATTCAGAGTTGAAAATAGTAAAAGACAATATTTTCTGTGTTATTTTGTATCCACTATTTTTGTGTATAGTGCTGGGTCGCAGTCCAGGGTAGCCTATAATCTAGGCGGAGTGCCGAGCTTTTTTCTTTGCTGCTAGACTAACCCTAAGCAGAACGTCTGATACGGCGAGACTACGAACCGTGAGTCGCGAAGCGGCTCACCGCCTATAATCACTGGTCTAGCGTTAGTCGTTGTTTTTTTATTATCGACCTTGAATCCGTGGCAGTTTTCGTACGAAAAACTGCCACGGATTCATGGTCGATAATAAAAAAACAACGACTAAAGCTAGACCAGTGAGTATAGGCGGTGCGCGGCTCACGGTTCGTAGTCTCGCCGTATCAGACGTTCTGCTTAAGGTTAGTCTAGCAGCAAAGAAAAAATCTCGGCACTCCGCCTAGATTATAGGCTAAGTCCAGGGTAGAAGTTACAAACCATTTAGTTGGTTGTTTTTAGAAAATGACCACAAAGAATGATCAATGGGGAAAGTTTAAGGTCAAGGAAGGGTCGGATGGAGGAGGGGATCCCACTTGACTGACAAATACTTGGTATAAAATCCATACAACATTGTAAAATATTGAAACATGAAAAGTCAGGATGAACCTATTTCAATGTTATACTCTCAAATCTGTCCTCTAGTCTTTCTCTATCTCTCTCTCTCTCTCTCTCTCACTCTCACTCCCTCTTTCACTCCCTCTTTTGGTTATAAGTTTTTTTTCAATGACCATATAACAAGAATAGGATGTGGCCTACATGTATTTTTTTAGACTTGTAGGTCAGGAAATATGTTAACACACAGAATTATATGTGAACAGACTATCACTCCACAAATAGACCGTATATACTTGTTTATTTTCTCTGCTACCTATCACTAAACCAACCAATTAAACGAGAGGTAGGGCTTTAATTGCCTCATTAGGATGTGTGCCAGAAGAGGTGATAGTTGCTAGATGGGAGAGGCTTCTTTTGTGTATGGTGATGATAGCGTCAGGTGCATGTACAGCACTTTGAGGTATCAGGAAATTTGAGTGGGAGGGAGAGAGAGGGACAGACGAAGAGACGGAGAGAGAGAGAGACGGGGAGAGAGAGAGGGAGAGAAATGTAATGGAGAGAGAGGGAGAGAAATGTAATGGAGAGATAGATACAGTAGATAGAGAGAGAAAGAGAGAGAGAGAGAGAGAGAGGGGGAGGGGAGGGGGGGGGGGGAGAGGGAGAGAAATATAATAGAGATATAGATAGTAGAAAGAAATGAGAGGGAGAGAGGGGGAGGGGGAATGGAGGGAGGGTGAGAGAGAACGGAGAAAGCGGATGGAGAAAGGGTGGGGTCTTATTCTTATTATGAGGTTAAATTTAAATGTACTAAACTGTTTGGACTTGGGGCATAATGCATTGTTTCATGTACACTTTCATAAATTTCATCCCCTTTTAGATGGAAAATATACGCCTACTTTAATTGTTGGGTATTATTCTAATCCTACCGTAACCCCTGTTTAAACCAATCTGTCATCATGATTTTCATAATACCCTTTATTAGTGATTGATCTAAAATTATATGGGCATGGTCTATTAAATAGTCCCAACCTTTCAGTTGACCATCACTTCCAAAGACCTTGCCAAACATTGACGTCAAACACTTCAATCCATTATTTAGTCACACCCTAACAATTGCATACCTTTCCTTCGTTCAAGCAGGGACCTACATGGTTCAAGTGAGATTACTGTGCAAAGCCATCTGAATAGCTGGATTATGATGAATGCCATATTCAAGTGGTAATGTAAATATGCTTTTTGCATACAGAGGTGGGGCAAAACATTTGTAGTTGTCACATACCATAGCACTGATGCGAAAGACCACATACATGTATGGTGAAAGGCCATTCAAGTGTCTTGTTTTGGGGCTGAATGTAAGAAAAAAACATCCATCCAAGTACATCATGCAATACGAAAATAAAACTTGTTGGTTAATTTTACATTTGTCCATTTTCAAAATCTGCAGTTGTCACACTCTCCCTGTGTCCACACACACAAAATTCATCGTATAGCTATCCCGAAACAGTATAGTTATACCGTTTCGGGATAGCCATGTGTGTGTGGATGCCCGGTTCGCTATACAATGAATCTTTATACAACGTTTCTTGTGTGTGGACGCCCTGTTAGCTATTCAATGATTCTTTATACAGCGTTTCTTTATAGAGTTTCGGGATAATTCTTTTGGTGTGAGGACACGCTGTCTATAACACCAATGTTAATGACCATGTTAATGACCATGTTCATATATGTCTACCAGTAATTGTGAAGCCAGATAAGGGTTACATGGCCATCCAAGTGGGGGCAGGAGATATAACAATAAATCAGTTAGAGTTTTTGTAACATCAAAAAAGTCAATAAATCACAAACACTGTGCTCAAATTTAAAATTGTAGATTAACTGTTACGCATATTTGCTTCTAATGCATAAAGTGAAACAATTTACCGTCAGAAAATAAAGAAATCACACATGTGCCCTAACCGCGAATCTACTGTATTTTCCTTTTACTTTCAAATATATATATTTCTATGCACTTCATGTCATGTTTAATGAACTCTCCAACCTAGATAATATTTTATTATATATTTCACTATAATATTTTGTTAATCCCCTTGAAATAGATTGGAGCTAGATTTTGTTTGATTGGAGCAGTGTATATCAATATTGCATTCAGTGATAATTAGTTGATCACTACCGGTATTCTGTACGACCAGTTTTGCTTTGTCATAAACAACAGAATGTGTATGACAACATTTACATACATGTATGTATGTATATTTGCAAAAGTACTGGCACCAGATGTTGAGTTCTGAACACTGAGGCCTACAGCTGTTGTAGCAAATGTTCAGCTTATTTTTAGCAAACTAAATATTCGAATACCGGTATATGAAACAGGCCTGATAAAAACCCGATTTAAATCGGTTTCCTGATTTTTTTTATTTTTCCCGATTTTTCCCCCCAAAAAATTCTTCCCTAAAAAAAATTCTTCCCTATTTTATTCTGATTTTCCTGATTTCCCTCTTATTTTCTCTATTCTTCCATATTTTGCCCTATTTTTTTCCTAATTTTGTCACAATTTTCCTACTCGAAAGGGTGGAATGTTGTTAGATGCCATTTTTTCCCCGCGAATCCTTTTTTTTTTTTACTCAAGGGGGGCGTGGTTGAGGGGAAAACAAAAAAACCTATTTTTTTGTAGTGCTCACTATCACCCCTGATGAAATGACCCATATCAAATAACTGCCTGTATTGTTGTATCATTACTATATGTTATAACTGGGTCGGATCGGTAGTGAAAGAGTATTTTAATGATTTTGGCTCATTCTCACATTTAAAACTCACCTTTTTTGGGCGTTTCAATATACCCATATCTAAAGACGTTTAAAAACAGGCTTGTGTTTATCACCAATTTGCCTGAAATACGTTTGATTTAAAACGCTGATTCTAGGCTAGAAAAAGGATGATAAACACACCCATAGTCTGAGCTTCTGAGAGGATATGCTTGAAGAACAGCTTGATTGATAATCCATATAAATGAGGTTACCAAAGCTCCTTGAATATATTAAATGACCTCCCCCTCCCCTCCGCCCCCCCCCCCCCATATCAATTTCATTTACCGTACATCTACAGAGCACACCCAGTGGTTGTACATGTACATCTAGACTAGCCACTATGAGCTGTCAGTAATGTAACGAGGCTGTGCTCAATATATTGTTGTGATGCCAAGAAAATGAAGTAAAAATTGTGAGTTTGTCATTGTAATTAAATTGTCATTGTTATTATTGTTGTTGTTATTATTAGTGTTGTTCCTTTAGTGATATTTTCAGTATGAATATGATAAGGATCGATCGAGGAACAAGAAGGAGATTGTCTGATAAATTGTCATATAAATTGATAAAAGTGATTTTATCTTTCTAAATTATATAGCTTGAAGTCTACACATTTTCTGCTATCTCTTAGTAAAGTATAGCAGCCATTTTATAGGAAC
The DNA here is from genome assembly GCA_035222895.1 of Strongylocentrotus droebachiensis. NCBI lineage: Eukaryota > Metazoa > Echinodermata > Echinoidea > Camarodonta > Strongylocentrotidae > Strongylocentrotus > Strongylocentrotus droebachiensis. Next base: position 47,763 of record JAVYIG010011495.1, on the reverse strand, counting down.
ATTTGATTTGAATTTTAACTGTTGCAGAATTCAATATTGAAGCAATAGCTTGAAGTAAACCAATTTGGTGTGGATTATTTTCACTCAAGCATGACTCATAATATCAGTCAATAGGATTTTATTTCAGATCCAATTCAGTGTAGGTAAATTAGGACTCTGATCCTGTGTGGTTCCAGGATTATCCCGTTCCATGGTTTGGTACTTGAGTCAAAGCTAGGAGAAGAAAAAAGGCCTGTCTCCATCATCAGCTCGAGTTGGCTAAATAACCTGCTATTTCCACTATCCCGATCGCAAATTAGCCAGTTAATTCGCGTCTTCATCAGCCCGCAGTTGCAATTAGCGGGATATTTGGTCGAGAAAATATCCAGAGAAATCTTTGTCTTATTACCAAAATATCGGGCTATTTGGGAAAAAGCAGGCTAATTTCCGCTCGTCCGAACTAGTTTGTGATGAGCGTACCTGGTGGAGACGCAATTTCGAGCTTCGGGATAATATCCAGAGTGTAAAAATAGCGGGTTATTTGGCAAACTCTAGCTGATGAAGACAGGTGTAATGTTTCTAAGATATTGTAGGTTGTAAAACAAATGTTCTGTGGTCAATATTTGTACATTACTCCCACAGTATGACACATTTGTATCTGGAACAAAACATCTTTAGTATATATTGAGACTCCTCCTATTTAGACAGCTCTATTGTCACAGAGTAATAAACAGTTTCTCCCTTTTTTTTGTATCCTTCCTTTATCTTACAGTGGAGGAGACCAAAGCTCTGGGCAAATCATGGCACAAGACTTGCCTGAAATGCGCCAATACGGCTTGCAACAAGACATTAACACCAGGAAATTTTTCAGATGTAAGTATATTGTAAGCTACCTGGGGAGTGTTTCACAAAGACTAAGATTGACTTTAAGTTGGGACTATTTTCTCTCATCATTTACCGCAATTGGTTTCTCAACGGACGTACCAATCGTGGTCACAAATCTACAAAATTTACATTTTTTGATAGTTCATTAGTGTAGGAAAAGATCATAATTAAGAGACCAATGGTGAGAGCAACTAGTGGCATGAATGGGGCCTGCCATGGTTAATTCCAACTTAAAGTTCGATCTTAGGCCCCTGTTACACATGCGTCGCCTTTTTAAAGCCGGCCCCAGAGGCGGCCTCGCGCCTACAATTTGAAGCCGCCTCGAGATCATCAAACCCCTGTTACACATATTTTGGGCCCGCAATTTTGTGTCTACACATAGGCCGGCCTCGCGTCGCCTTTTCATGAGCTGACGTTGGGGCGCCACTCCAGATGGCAAAGCGCACCCATTGTAATGTTGATATATGATGACGGGTCATATAGTCACTTCCGCGTATAAGCCGGCGCCGAGTCCACTTTGGTGTTACACCTACTGATCGCGGGACTGAGTCCGGACTCGGGCCGGCCTCAAACCACATCCAGAGGTGGACTGGATGGAGGCGACCTCAGTCCGGCTTTTAAAAAAAGTTGATCTGTTACACATACGTCGAGTCGCCTCCGGGGCCAGCCTCGGTACACTTTCAGAGGTTTGTGTAACAGGGGTCTTAGTCTTTGTGAAACCTTCCCCTGATGTCTGGTTGTGATGGCTTTCTGTTGCTCTATAAAGATGTGGGTCAGTTACCCTTTAAAGAAAAACTGTCTCTGAAGGATACATACATGTACTTATCAAACAAATGTTGGGTGACGGACAAAAGAGATACACTCAGTCAGGGAGGACTATCTAACAAAAAGACTTGAAGCATCATGGGATAAATGACTCATCATCAAGGCTGTGATTTGTTTTGAAAATCAACAGCTGTCATCACCTTTCAGCATTGTATACTGGTCAGCATTGTGCTGGTCAGCATTGTGCATTTTAGCCTTGAAATGCTTAAATTCAATCTAGTCAGTGCACGGCAGTGCTATGGAGCGATATGGAGGGGTGCAGTAAAGATTTGGTACTGTAAATGAATTAATATAATTTGGGTCATCGTATGTAACTATATAATAAAGTTGATTTTGAATTTTGGCAATCAAATTTTATTCAGACAGAATATGTCTATCTGACCCTATGAATCGGGTTCATAGGAAATGATGGGGGTAAAAAAGGAATTGCTCTGCGGTTGCAATTTTAGAATTCAGTATTACTAGCTTGCTTGCTTGTGAGCAGACTAATAGGGGAGATAAATAATGTTAAATGATTACGACTTCTTTTACCATCAAGATATATATCGATGTTAGAGAAGTGATATTGAATGAGATTAAAGGGATAGTTGAGTTATGTTGTGAGATAATGAAAAAATGAGTGTCAAATTTGAAAGACATCAAATTTAAAGTACAAAATCATCTTTGTTTGATCAAAATCGATTCAGAGACGGCAGAAATATCCATAAATATAACGATTTCTTTCTAATACTTGTGTACCACCACAAGTATTAGATAATTTGAAAAGACTGTTGAGAAAACGAAATAGCAAGCTTTTACGTCGTATTTCAGCCAATGCCGATGTTGGCTTTTTTGTTGGCATTTTCGTATTGGTTATATTACGCACAACCAGCCAGCCCATGTATTGTTATTTTTAATTAAATAATTAATTAACGGTCACCATATTTTTTTGAAAGTGGAGTTGAATTGGTATGATCGTATTGGCTAAATTTCACACATTTTGGGGTCTAAAATTACCAAAATAGCAATTTTAGGTTCTAAAAGGGCACTAGAAATGTCATAGATAAGAATAAGAGCAATAACGATGCACTTTGAAGGCATTTGTGGTCTGAAAACAGAACTCAACTATCCCTTTAAATAGATCAACAGGAAATAATTGAAAAGGGTTTGCCGTCCCACTTCAAAACTGCGGATGGGTGGACTTCCTGATCGAGAGACCAGCCCACAATCATCAAGAAAAGAAAATTTTGAGATAGAATTGTTATTATGTACAGTCAATTCTTTGATGATAAATTGTGATAGCCAATGAAAATACTCTGAATTACTAAAGGCCTCTCTATTAAAGTCTAGATTAGATATATATAAATGTTTGTTAGCATTGATATTGAAAGTTTCTCTGTCCTCGTGGCTAAAGGATTGATTAGTATTGCAGAATCAATAGGGATATTATGTTGCTGAATTGCACAAAATAATAAATACTAAATGCCTGTGCATTATTTTGGTGTTCTTTCGCTCTTTCTCTCTCTCTAGATCCTATCTCTATCTCTCCTTTTCTCTCCTTTTCTCTCTCTCCCTCTCTCTATCTCTCTTTTTCTCTCCTTTTCTCTCTCTCCCTCACTCCATCTCTCTCTCTCTCCCTCGCTCTGTCTCTCTCTCTTTCCCCTCTTTCTTTTCCCCTGTTGTTTATCATGCATTCTCCCCTCTTCTCTGACGCTCTCTTATCTTTGAATATAGCAAGGGTCATTAACAAGCATCTTTATTTGTATTATGATCTTGCCTCTAGAGTGGAAAATAATTTGAAAATGATTGTCTTGTTAACCTTCTCTCCCTGTCTCTGTATTACCCTTACAGAAAGAAGGCCAGCCCTATTGTAACCCATGCTACGGGAAGAACTTTGGCCAAGCAGGTATGTTTTAGTGCTAGAAATACAGACTTTTATGGTTAATATATCTTTCGCTTCTTGTCTATCCTACCCTCTCAAACTAGCTCATGCCTCTCTTTCAGATTTGTTTTCTTAAAAGTAACTGAATTATTTCCCCTTCTCTGTCTGACTGTCTGTATATATATCTCTCTCTCTCTTTCTTTTTTTTTTCTCTCTCTCTCTCTCTCTTTCTCTCTCTCTGTCTCTCTGTCTCTCTGTCTCTCTCTGTCTCTCTCTCTCTCTCTCTGTCTCTCTCACACACACACACACACGCAAGCGCACATTCACAGGCTCTATCACCCTCCCCCCCCCCCCCTCTATTTGCATCTCTCTGGTTCTCTCTCAGTCCCACTCTCTCACTTTACCTTCTTTTGTGCAGGGTCTACTTCTTTTCTGATTGTTTTTCTAACATTCACACTCTTAATTGTCTTTCATTTTGTCTCATTCTCTGTCCCAATGCTCCCCTTTCACACCCCCTCTCTCTATCTTTCCCTTAATATGCTTCTATTCACAATTTCTAATATTTTTATCTGTTTCCAGGGAAAAAATACACGGGGGCTTGAGGCGATTTGGCCCCCAAAGTCATAAAAGAGCCCCCCAAAATTGCATAGAGTTCAATGCAAAACAAAATAAAGAGTGTTATTTTCATGCAAACAAGCTTGAAAAGTAGCCCCCGAAATTGTTAAAGTATTTTTTTCCCTGTCTGTTTCATTCTCTGTCTCTTTCTGTCTTTCTCTCCAGTATATCTACTATATTTCCTTTTCCTCACTGTTATCTGCCTTCCTCTATTAAGTCAATATCATTGTTATTTACTCTTTTCTACTGGCTGCAAATAAAGCCAATAATATCAGTTGTTGACTTAGAGAAGAGCTCTTGAACCACGCCTGAGCTATCAATTTACTTCCCATACATCTTTAAAGCGCATACCAATCACCAATATATAGTTATTATACAGCTGGCATGTTTCAAGGGGAATTGCAGTAGACCTACATCACTCAAGACAGACCAAAAATATGTCCATTAGACTAACATGATGGTGACATGGCCAGTCGATCTCATGGACCTTCTGACAACTTTTTGAGGTCTCGTTAGTTGTAGCCATGAATGTCTATAATAATAATAATAATGATAAGATACAGTACCTATATATATAGCGCATATCACAATATGTCTCTATGCGCTGTAAGAAAGAGTAAGAAGGAAAGGTGGATAGAGTAACATGAGAAGAGTGAGATATGTTCAACATACTTCCTCTCGTTAACATTGGAAAGTATTTTTGAAAAGAAATGTTTAAGTAATATTAATGAGACCCCCCCCCCCCCCCAAAAAAAAATCATGGAGAGTGTGAAATAATAAAGGAGAACGTGTAAACCTGGGTGCTACATATAACCGAAGTCAGACTTCAGTTCCACATGCATGCGTCAACTAGACTCGTAATTCACTTAGTCATTTACAGTGCAGTTCAACTCTTTCGTTCTACAGAAGCAGTATTTGCAGCTGATATTTTGAATATTGTATACTGTCATGGAACCCAAAATATTTGTTGGTGTTAAGTCCCCTTTAAAAATGACTTTACTGCAATGAGCAAAGGTCTCCTAGATACATAGATTATTATTTTTTATTTGGATAAACTTCTGCACTTATTAAATCTGGTATGTTCATTGTGGGCCAATCTCTTCATTGATTGGCTGATCCAGGGTTAAAGGGGAATGCCCCCTTCATTCTGGCTAACTTTAAATACACAGAAGATAATATATACCGTAAATCTCCGTGTATAAGGCGCACTTTTTTGCAGCCTACCCAAAATAGGGGTGCGCCTTATACACGGAGATTTACGGTATGCACAAATTTGTAAAAAAAGTGAGATTCAAACTTTCTTGTCAGCACTTTTTGAGACACACTTGACTTGTTCATTGGCAGAATAGTGGTAAATGGGAATGTTCCCCCTCCCCTCCTCTGTCAGAGAACCACTGATAACAATGCATAGATCACTTGAGATTTATTGAACATTTAGAAAATGTTGCATCTTTAGTAAACTCTTGCTATAGTGTACACCCATAACATCACAAACTGTTATTGTAATGTGCACGTACCATGTCCAAGTCTAGACGATTGATTGTCGGTTTCCTACAATTAAAAAAGAAAAATTCCCAAACGTACAAAACACAATGCATAATGAGATTTTTAAAGGGTTTATGTACGGGTATGGGTAGATCTTTATATTTTGCTCCACTGCAGTATGAAGAAAATGATTATGAATGACATGAGTTCAGGTAATGATAGAAATTAGTTCTCATGAATTAAACAAAATTTACACTGAATGTTTGAGACTACAAACAATATTGTCTGCTAACTGATTTTGTTTTTATTTAAATGGGAAAAGAACTGACAAATGTGCAAATTAAAAAAGAGCCAATGTCTGGTATACTGTTACAATGAATGCGAATGTGGATTTATGTATTGAATATTTGTAAGTCTTTTGCTGACCCAATCCCATTTTTTGTCTCACCCTTTAGGCTTCAGAGCAGGATCTGGTGCAGGAGCAGCGAACTCTTACCAGTGGAATAAGAAGTAAAATGGTCCACTAAAAGGTTTCATCATCTCAACAAATCATCTGTTTTTAGAAGAAGAAAAATTTCCCTGCTATTATCAATGCACACCAGAAGACAAACAAAAATGATTCAATGCCTATATAGTTTAGGCAGAGAAGGTCAAATGATATAAAGTTTTATACCAAGATCTTACGGCTTCCAGTAATGTGACAATAATATATTTTTAAAATGTATTGCAATATATTGTATTGATTATAATGAATTCAAACAGTCATTTATCATTCCTTCTGAATTAAAAATGTTAAAAGAAAAATTGCCAGAATTAGAAAGAATTTTAATTGCTTTGTGCAGACTTACTACCTGTATACATATTAGCATTTCATAACATTTTATTCCATACAGATATATGCATACATTTTTAGTACTCTAATACGATTTAACAATCTTTAATAGGCTATCATTTACAATTGGCTAAACTGTAATGAAATTATCAGTGTAATTGTGATGAAATTTTAAATCTATTTATTACTTTTCATATTACATGTTAGAACAAATGACCGAATATGTATTACCCCCAAATTATGAAGTTACACTTGCTGATTATATTCCAAGCTATGTCATGTGACCAAATGAACAATAAAGTGGAAAGTTCTTACATTCCTACTTAACCATATATGGAAGTCAATTTGAGGATGCAACTGAATAAGCTACACGTTTGTTTCATATACATCAACAGTAATTTTACTAAGCTTTTTAAGTGATTTGGAGACAATGATGAAATGGTTTTATAAAAAAGTTTGATCAAAATAGTATCATGCTGACATTGCTTGTCTTATAGATTCTTAGAGTAGATGGATCAACTAATAATAGTCTTGATTTATGTTAGATTTTTATATTTATAAATTATGCATGCAGAGCATGGTTATATACGCAGCTAGACAAAGATGTAATGATAAGAAAACGATAATTGTATATAAATGTAATGGTGTAATTTATGTGAATTAAGGGAAAGAGTCAGATCAAATGTTATTTGTATTTTGAGCGCAAGAAGGACCTTTATCGTACACCTTAACACTGAGTCACGCCTTTCTGGCTTTCAGAAGCTGGTATTATGTGACACCAGGGGGTGTTTCACAAAGATCCTAAGTTGGACTTAAAAATTATGGAGTGCCATTTGTAGCCTTAGGATAAAATACATTCAAAAGCAAAAACTCAAGTATTTTAGACTTTTCATACATTCTCCATCAAGAACATGAATTCTCCTTGATATTAGACAATATGAATGATTTGAATCAACATTTTATGCCTTATAAAATAACTTTTACAAAATGTTTTCAAAGATGCTAACGGCTTTCCATAATTGTTAAGTCCAACTTAGACGGATACCGGTAAGTTCAACTTAGGATCTTTGTGAAACACCCCCCATGTACTGCATTATGCTGGCTGTACTTACTGTCTATGGCATTACAGTTACAGTAGCAATCATAAGGCAATATGTGCCTCAATTATTGGTCAAACAATTCGGAAGAGAACATTAAGACCTGCTGTGATATAATTAACTCCAGGAAGCTCCGACACCGCCTCCAGGAAGCTCCGACACAGCCAGTGTCGGAGTTATGATATAATACGACAAGAGTGCACTAGAATGAATTGCCAAGAAAAGAGATGTATTGATAAATGATGTAATCAACCTCTGAGCCTGGAGAAGACACCATGATAGATAGCAATGGTGAATAGATTCACAAGCAATATGCAGAAAAACGTGTTGCTAAGTCAGGTATGTTTAGGGCAAGGCCTAGATTGCCATGTTGAATTTAGTTCCGATTTGAAACTGGATGATACATGCAGGCACAGATCTGCAATACAAGTTTTCAATCAAGGAAAGAGCATAGTTTTGCACTAATTTTATACTTTTGTGACTCTATTTATAAACTCATTGAAAACCACAGTGAATCCATCATAAAAGATGTTCAGATTCCAGAGCTTTCTATTGTACCATGTGGCTTCAATTCATTCTCATTATATGTGATAGTACTGTATTGTAAGGTGTTCATACAGTACATTATATACTGGTATACTACATGTACTGACTACTGAGTGTGTTCATACAGTACATTATATACTGGTATACTACATGTACTGAGTGTGTTCATACAGTACATTATATTCTGGTATACTACATGTACTGAGTATACTACATGTACTGAGTGTGTTCATACAGTACATTATATACTGGTATACTACATGTACTGAGTGTGTTCATACAGTACATTACATACTGGTATACTACATGTACTGAGTGTGTTCATACAGTACATTATATACTGGTATACTACATGTACTGAGTGTGTTCATACAGTACATTATATACTGGTATACTACATGTACTGAGTGGTTCCAATATTTGTACACGTCTGTACTGAATAAGACAACTATGCATAAACATCCTTCTAAATAACTTGGTTTTTATTTACCAGACTTTCAAAATCCCTGGCACCCTGATCCTTCATAGACAAAATTGAAGGGAAACACATGTACGTCCATTGGTAGCAAAAATACAGAGTGGTTATGAATACAACTCACTGTAAGACAATCACTGTACAATGACTTTCTACACAAGGGACTTGTGTCATTATAATTATTTGGGTAATCATGGCTGCGAATGAAGTACATGCATGAAACGGTTTGTTCAAGGATTGCGAAGAAATATTGGAAAAATTAGAAACAAGATTGAAAGCACTTTGACACAAGTGGTTTATATTATCAATTTGCTCTCAAGTGGATGTCTGTTGATGTCTCATTTCCTATCTGATTCTTTGAACTCAAACCATGTGATGTAGTGGTTCAACGCTAGCCAATATGATCATGAGGTGTGAGGATTTGCCAACAGTGAAACAAAAAGAATGTTGTAGCCTTGTAATTGTCTGTTTTTATCAACACAAGAGGTTTTTCTATGTTCTTTGTTTGTATGAAGTACTGAAATTGTACGCTTGGTTGTAAGGAGAAAATGTATCCCAATGAATTATTATATCTACATGTAGATTAGCAAGATGGGTGTGACTTGTGTTTGATTTATTGCGTTCTTTTTCGTATAGATAACACATAGAGCGAGTGATAGAAGGAAAGAGGAAAAAGAAAGGAACAAAAACCCAGAGATAGAGAGAGAGAGGGAGGGAGAGTGAGTAAGAGAGAGAAAGAGAGAGAGGAATGAAAAGCAAGAAATAGAAGTGAAAAGTTACAGAGTCAAACGGAGGGAAGGGGTATCCGAGAAATTTTAAGTAGAGAGAAAAGGATCTTAATTACTTGGCCTAGGTGTCAACTACACATATGTACTATTGTAGCCTAATGTAATTAGTCGACAACTAATGTCCATGGGCAATGAGAAAACTGGGAAATTGCCAAAGAGAAGACTATGCAAGATAAAACAGAACTATACCATCCATCCATTCAAAAATAATCAGTAAAATTCATACACACAACTTTTGTTTGTATTTGAAATACCAGCAATTTATTCTTTTTACATATGGTTGTACATGTAATTGATATCTTTCAAATAATCATTCTATGCTACAAAATAATGTAAGTATTGTGATACAATTCAATATCATGAATTCATTATGCCTTGTAGTGATTGGATAGTATAGAAGCAAAATAGGAAGAGTAAAAAATAGGTGTCTAAATAAGTGTTCCACATACCTACACATACCACTTGATATATTTCTTTTCTTTTCTTTACAATAATTTCTTATTTCGAACAAGAACAATTTAAATGAAATAATCTATTTTACCTTTTTACATAAACACAATGCAATATCAAATTAGTTATTGTCCTCCTGTTGTGGCATAAGACAATCTTTATCTACCAGTGTTCCCCCTTTCATAATAATAAGCCATTTTCCTATAGATGTGTCCTCTGTAAATGCATTATTATTAGAGGGGAGCCTCAATAGTAATACACAAAAATAACTCAAAAAATCTTAGAGATGTTTCAACAACATGTACTGTTAACCTTTTAGAGCAAAAAAAATATACCGGTAGTCCAAATCCTTTCTAGCTCATATTTGTACACCATGTGAATCTACTAATGTCATTTATATATAGAGTACCGAAGCTGTGACGTCATAAAAATCTATTTTTAGAATTTCTCAATTTTTTCTTCATATTCCGAAAGAACACCAAAAATAATGTCCAAATGTCGAAAACCAATTGAATATGTTAAATATTGGCTGAGATATGACCATCTGAATAAATATACTCCCCATAGGAACTCAGTGTTATATGCTCTGGCTCCTAATGGTTAGGAGCCAGAGCATATAACACTGAGCTCCCATAGGACATATATTCATTCAGATGGTCATATCTCAGCCAATACTTAACATATTCAATTGGTTTTCGACATTTGGACATTATTTTTGGTGCTCTTTCGGAATATGAAGAAAAAATTGAGAAATTCTAAAAATAGATTTTTGATGACGTTACACTTCTCCACTCTATAGTACAGCAGATGAAAATGAAACAAGAGGGTCTGCAGACCTCGGAAGGGGCCTTGCAATAAGGGACCTACATGTAGCTCCCACTGCCTTTGCACCAAGAACATAGGATTTTTTGGAACAGTAGGGCTAATTAGGGGTGCTGCACCCAAGTCCATGACAGGGGCAGGTATCCCATTCAAACAATCTTTGGTCTTCTTCACATAATAATGATTCCTACAATATTTAGCCAGCATTCCTACCAATATTTTGGTATGAAACCATATCTACACATCCCCCTGGCTGAGCAATGTTTCCTATCAAGTTAAGCCAAAATCCATACATGAATTTTAAAGAAAAATCTTTGGGGGATGATGTCGATTCTAGATCCCCCTTGCCTAAGGACGACTCCTAATAATTAAGTTTAAAATCTGACCATGCATTTTTGAGAAGAAGTTGAAAATGTAAAAAGTTTACAGACGATGGGACAAAAAGGTGCAAACCGAGTCGAACAAATGGAGCATTTTGGCAGTTCAAATTGTCATTTGGAAGCCTGAATTAAACTACTATCAATATTCTAACTCTGGGTCATGGATGGAAACGATCATTTACTACACATTCATGTAAATCGGTTGTGAACCATTTGATCCCTAAAAACACTTATGATTACTCTAATTAATTTTTTTTCATACCACTTACTTATTACAGTACAGTAAAGTGTGAGGCAAGCTATCAAGATATTATATTATATGATACATAATTTATTATAACTTCTTAGAACACTCATGCTTGAAATTGAGAAAAATACAAGTGGCTCAACCCTATTCATCATGTCGTCCAAAATGAAGAAAAAAAGTAGAAAGGAGATTCAGCTGATTTAAAGACCGTCAATACTACTGGGCCAGAGGAGATTAGACCACACAGCGAGGTCACTGACAGGTGGCTATCTCATTAACTCAGCTCTCAACTAACATAAGAAAAAGAGGATCATGGGGGACCAACAGGCACCGATTAGGCATTGTTTGCTATATAGAGGGCGCAAGTAGCTATAAGTAGTACAGTGGGGCTTTAAATAACAAACTTTTTCTAGTATTTTAATGGAGTGTAAATTCCCTATCAATTATGATTTTTCACACAGATGACATTCCTACCAAATTAATCCTGCACGATAGGATGTGTACACAATGTGTGCATCATCTCCAATCCGGTCTTTTTTATACAGATACCTATGCTAGACAAGCTGCAATGAGCTAGTGTACTGAATTTAGAACACTTTTAACACGCACAAAAAAAGCATATCATCTTCATTAAGAAACTTGAGCAAACGGTATAAACAAAAGAAAAATAACAATAAGGAGTTTCATTGGTTTAGCCATTTACATGTATGGCTAGCTTTGAAAAGCAGGATCGAAGCATATACCATGACATGCTTTCCACATCTTACATCACATGAACAATATCTTTAGACGGCTAGCAAAAATTATAACACACCTCTTGAAAAATACACATGGTTGAAAACAGATATAAAGCCAAATAACATGCTATCTTGTGACCAACAAATCAAGAACATCTATCGCTTCATGAAGATACAGCCTGAATCCGATGACCGGGGTAATAATATATATATATCTGTAAAGCGCTTTGAGAGGGCCTTCAGTCATGAAAAGCGCTATATAAGAACTAGCTATTATTAGTATTATTATTTCAGACTTCACTGCAGGATTCAGAGACCTGTTTATGTGCAACACTGTAGCCTACATGAATAGAGAGATTTGTGAAACCTATCAACTGCCTAGTTTATCACTCTCTAGTAGTGTGACATCTAGACCTTTTATGTATCAATAGATCACAACTTCGTGATGCAACATACTCTTCAATACAATCTTCTCTACGTACACAGTAATTTAGACGGAGGAGACCTAGTCCAAGATTGAGACCCCTAAATGACTGGAATCAGGATACACAAAGAGGGCATAACTTTGTTCGTCGCCTGGGTGGCAGAAGGGCGTTAGCTCGAATTTCAGGTAAAAAATGAAACATTAAGCAGAAGGGCGTTACCACTAAATAAAAAAAAATGTGGATGTGTTCTACTATAACATTTCTATTAGTCTTACATTTTAAACCAATTTTCCGGAGGGAAAGCAGTTTAAATATAAAACAAATCTTTTTGAGTTGCTCGCGCGCTAACGCCCTTCTGTCACCCGGCCAATGAGTTTTTCTGAGATTCCAATCTGCCAGTGTTCAGATCAAGAACTAACAATCAACTCCTTTTCCAAGTTCTATGTCCAAGATATGGCTTCCAAACAGATGTGTGCCCTTTTGAATCTCAAAGACAAGTTCTACACCATGCTTATGTTCTTATGACGATATCACTCGGTCCAAAACAGGGGCTCTTGATGGCATTCCAGGATCTCGCACGCTGTATCTACACTGTGCTATTAGCATTCAAATATTTGGATATCGCTTGGTCAAAGACCAAGTCCAAGTTCAAAATAGCAGATTTAGATGGCAATTCCAGATCTCACATACCAGACCCAGACTACATTAATGTACATTACATAATTCAGTCCAAAACCAAGTCAAAGACTACACCAACAGTCCTTTTCAGGACTACACACCCTCAAGAAAGATTACTGAGAGTCCTTTTCAGGACTCCTCAATCCTCCCTCTCTCTCACATGGTGCATCCGCAAGCCTACTGAATAGGTCAAAGATAGTCGTTCCTAAACATGATGGCAGCTCAGGATCTCACACATTGGATCTACACTACGTTAATGTTCAGATGAGGATATCACTCAAGGTCTTTATTCTCATTTTCAGCTCAGGATACTACGGATCTCTCGGTGCATATGGACCAGGAAGTCTACGTAGGATGCCGAGGCATTTGAACCCTTGTCCTCCATCAAGAAGTGCTTGAACCACGGCTCCAGGGTGTCCCTCTGCCTCACCAGGGTCAGCTGCAAGAGGAGGATTAAAGGTCAAAGGTCATGAAATCGGTATTTCTAATCATCACCATGTACAGTAGGGAAAAAAAATACTTGAACAATTTTGGGGGCTACTTTTAAGCTTGCTTGCATGAAAATAACACTCTTTAATTTGTTTTGCATTGAACTCTATGCACATTTTTGGGGGCTCTTTTATGACTTTCGGGGGCTCTTTTTAGCATTTCGGGGGCTACTTCGCCCTGAGCCCCCCCCCCCGTGTATTTTTTCACTGATGTACAGTCACATACTGTAAAGCCATTGCAAACTTTTATTTTAATGGTAAATTCATGCTAATAAAAACTTCTATGAATAGCAAAAATCTTTTTTTTGTAATTCACTTGGCAAAGAATTTTTCACAAATCGGGGGTGTTTCACAAAGATCCTATGTTGAACTTATCTCCAAGTTGGATTTAACAATTATGGAAAGCTGTTAGCATCTTTGAAAATATTTTGTAAAAGTTATTTTAAAAGGCATTTAATGTTGATTCAAATCATTCATATTTTCTACTACCATGGGAGATATCATGTTCTTAAAGTGGAATTTATGAAAAGTCTAAAATACTTGAATTTTCACTTTTGAATATATTTCATTATAAGGCTACAAATGGCTCTCCATAATATTTAAGTCCAACTTAGAGTTAAGTTTGACTTAGAATCTTTGTGAAACACCCCCCTGGACTGCTCATACAAGTCTCTCTCACATAAAAGTTTTTGGTTTTGCAGTCGTGGAGAACTGAGCACAACTGAAAAGAATACGTTGTACAAACGTTAATTTCATCATGATTGATTTCATCAATGGCCTAATGCTATATGAACATGGTACTATCAGACAGGCTTGACATTAAGTAGTCTAAAAGGGTAAACTATTTAACTGAGACATTCAAAGATGACGCCAGAAATTGGAATATATGTACTACTGGGTAAATTCAGGGTAAAATATGTGGATTATACAGTGCGTCCCACAAAAAATGAAATTGAGAATTAGCGATGTTTTATCTTAACTTAATCACAACTATAATTAATAAATGACACATATTCGTAAAGCTTAGATCCTCCTCTTTCATTTGATGCAACTCATATGATGCATATTTCATGCATGAGAGATTAAAATCAATTTGAAGAGAGGGAACCAAAAATTAATTTGGTGGACGGTATCTGAATTTCAAAGAGAAAATCACATTTCTAGAAAGTTCAGTTTCTGCCCTTTCATATGACACCTCAATCAAGAAAAATGGGCAAGGAATACTTAAGATTCGTTTGTTTAAAGTGATGTTTGCATTTCCATAATTTTATTAAACAAATTCGTTTTCACTGGCTGCCTGCCGTAGCAACAAAAGACTAAACTCTGTTTTGTTGACAATCAACCATGCATGAAGTCTTTCGTCTATGGTTGATCGGTTTAATTTTTTATGGGACGCAATGTATATTACTACAGCTTCTCAACAACAACAACAAATCCTCACAAGAAGAATGCAACTCACCTTCATGTATCTGGGTCTCTCTGAGCGCAGCACATCGATCATACTCCTCAGTCGTTTGGATGTTGGGTTATCGATCTCTGACAGTTGATGCGATTCAATGTTAATTTGAGCGGGGGAGTTGACCCCGAACACATTCTGCACCCAGTCGTTATTCACATGTAGACCGATCCACATGAAGAGCATGAGGCCGTTTTCAAGGATGTAGACCCCCTGGTCTTCGAATCGTTCGATGGAGCAGCGCACTGCCGCAGGGGTGTCCTCACTGTTGACATCGATATCATGCTGTTCAGAAAGAGGGTCAAAGAAAACTAGATTAATGGATGCAAGTTCATGTTGTTGTTTTAAGAGTTCCACCATACCACTAATTGCTGTTTTTACTTTTTTTAAAAAGTTCATGTCTATGCCCATGTCTATGCTATTGGTCATGCTGCTTTATAAAATGGAGGAAATAAAAGATAATTAGATAATTGGGTTCTAGATATTGTTTTGAACTTTAATTCTTATACTGTAACCTTTCATTAATGCTGTTTGTCATCCTGATAAATCGGTGCATGTACCATTTGTTGTTTTAAGGGACTGCAATGCCATTAGTTCCAGTCGTTAAAATCAATTTCTTTGTTTAACATCAACAATACAACTCTATACAGGAACTCCTAAGACAACACAAATGTCAACAATCGTTTAAACCATGGCAATCAAACAGGCTCAGTATAATTTCAGTTCACTTTAGCTCACGGCACATCACAGCTATCCGATTTTGGAAGACTTTGCAATATCATTGATATGAACATTCAAACATGCACAATCAAACTGAGTGAGGTCCAATACTATAATTTTCCCTGGTGACCTGTATAGAAGAATGGCACGATTTCTATACTTCAGGGGTGATAGTGAGCACTTTTTTTTCTCCCCTCAACCACGCCCCTCTTGATTTAAAAAAAACTAGATGGAACTTCGACTGCGCGCAGTCGAAAATGATGCCTCCGTCATAGAGCAAGTTTACAAACCAAAACAGAAGAAATTTTTCAAATTCAAGTTTCATTGTAATCCATTAACAGGTTCTCAGAATATCGTGATTAAAAGCAATTTCTCATATACATATATGACCCTTTGATCTTTGACCTCATGACCCTAAAATCTACTCAGTTCATTGGCTCTGCAAGATGTCCTGAGTTAAATAGTAATCCAGCTGTCAGTTCTAATGAGAATGCGTTCACAAGCTATTTTTGCATACATAATGAGCCCATGACATTTGACCTTTGACCTCATGACCCAAGAATCTACTCCGTTCATTGGCTCTGCAAGATACATACATGATCTAAGTTTGGCAGGAATCCATCAATCTGTTCTTGAGATAAAGCGATCACAAGCTTTTTTTTGCATACATAATGAGCCCTGTGACCTTTGAACTTTGACCTCGTGACCCCAAAATCTAATCAGTTCTTCGGCTCTGCAAGTAACATACATGACCTAAGTTTGGCAGGAATCCATCAATCGGTTCTTGAGATAACGCGATCACGAGCTGTTTTTGCATACATAATGAGCCCTGTGACCTTTGACCTTTGACCTCGTGACCCCAAAATCTAATCAGTTCATCGACTCTGCAAGATACATACATGACCAAAGTTTGGCAGGAATCCATTAATCGGTTCTTGAGATAACGCGATCACGAGCTGTTTTTGCATACATAATGAGCCCTGTGACCTT
This sequence comes from Strongylocentrotus droebachiensis, assembly GCA_035222895.1. Classification (NCBI taxonomy): domain Eukaryota; kingdom Metazoa; phylum Echinodermata; class Echinoidea; order Camarodonta; family Strongylocentrotidae; genus Strongylocentrotus; species Strongylocentrotus droebachiensis. The sequence continues at coordinate 30,982 of JAVYIG010011495.1, read as the reverse complement.
TGACCTTTGACCTCGTGACCCCAAAATCTAATCAGTTTATCGGCTCTGCAAGATACATACATGACCAAAGTTTGGCAGGAATCCATCAATCGGTTCTTCAGATAACGCGATCACGAGAACGGGACGTACGGACGTACGGACGTACGGACGGACGGACGGACAACCCGAAAACATAATGCCTCCGGCTACTTCGTAACGGAGGCATAAAAAAGAGGATTCGGGGGGAAAAATGGCATCCAACAACATTCCCAACAATATCGGGATAAAATCAGGAAAGAAAATAAATAAATCTGAAAACCAATTTAAATCGGGTAATTATCAGGCCTATATACTTACAACTGGTAGTAGTCTAGGGTAGAAGTATGCATGAGTTGAGACGACATCCATGGATAGAACCGTCTGCATCAACCAACTCCTATCATCGGTGGTGATGTCCGTCGTACCGGAGAATGCATCACTCTTCAACACACAGTTGACATATAGAGGGAGTACTTTCATACACTCCGGTAAGATGAGCTGGAACAGAATGGGAAAGAAACAAAATACAGATTTTAATAATGAAACACATTTTAATCATTATAGAAAGCTTCTATCATCAGTGATGATGTTCATGTTACCAGAGAAAGCATCATTCTTCTCGAAGAGGAAAGATGATTCTATATGAATCTTACGCAATCTCAATTTTATTACGACCACTGCTAAATCAACATCAACCAAAGGAAGTCATTTCTGGTTTCAAAACTGCAGCTCTCAGTCTTCTCCTCATTTCCCTAGCGCATAAAGAAGGGTCCATGAGGACACTAATGTCCTTTGGCAAGACATTGATCTACATTTGCCACACTCAACCCAGGTGATGTAAATGGGTACCTGGCAGGAATTAATTCTTTGAAATGCTAGAGCGCCGTAATGGCAGCACAGCTAAAGCCGGGGTAATAATCTCCAAGTTTGGAAGCGCTTAGTGATTGTAATGAGTGCGATATAAAAACTGAGTATTATTATTATTATTCTGTACCAAATGCCTTTGATACTGCATTGATGGAAGAATTAATCTATCACACAACAAACAAATGTTTTAATGAAGGGCATTACTGTGTATTTTTTTTCAGTATACCAGCGTCTGGAACGACTGCACACATACCTCTCTTGCATTATGATGATCTCTAAACCACAAAGGATTCAATTCAATTCAATTCAAATGAACATTTATTTTCTTCCATTCAATTTGACAACATATTTGACATCTGTTCAAACAATACAATTTATACGTAGGAACATAAATGTAATTAAAGAACTTGTAGTACAAGGAAGAAGGCGCAAATCCCGATAAGCAAAGCTTGTAATGGGTACGCCCGAATACATAAATACATAATATACATTATGAATAGAAGAAAGAAAAAAAGGAAGAAAGGGATAGGCAAGGAGGAGAGGAGGATAGAGAGCTTGGAGAAAGAGAAAAGAAGAGGACTGCAACATAGTAGCAATGGAGTGGATGGGCATGCATAAACACTCTATATTGAAGGAATTGTCTGCTAGCTTGCTTACCTGCCCATGGGATGAGGGCGTGGCACAGTTCTTCCGGTAGCAGGCCAGGATGTTGGCGCACTTGTTGATGATGGTATCCCGGATGGCCTTAGGGTTGGAGTTGAGTACACCTCGGATAGCTGTATGTAACAGACACAACAATATTAATAATAAGAATAATACTCAGTTTTTATATAGCACAAATTACAGTTAAGTCTCTAAGCGCTATGGAAATAGAAGAAAATCAAGAAGTGAGTACAGAAGAAATGAAATAATAAGAACATAATAGCATGATGAATATCCAAACTGGAAACTACATGTATAATACATTGTATTGTGTAAAGAATGGTACAAAATTACGTATGAAAAAGGTAAGACTTTAACAGAGGCTTAAATAGATCAAGAGAAGAACATTCTTTGATCTTATTAGAAAGTTTGTTTCATAGTTGAGGGACTGCATGTTGAAATGCTCTGTGCCCATATGATATTGTAGATACCGTAAGGGGGACATACAACTGTCTGGAACTAGAACGAAGCTGCCTAACATACAATCAAATGGTCTGAGGATTTCCAATCAACATACTCATTGGCAAGGGCATCGGAGGGCAAGGAAAGTGTGCTAAACAGCACATAAAACATGATCAAGGGCTAGAAAAATTGATGGAGTGCAAGTAAATTATCACCTGTCTCTTGACGGGCTGGCATAAAAATTCAGTGCTGACTTGGACCATTGTTACAAAAATAACCGCACTATTACATTTTTTCAAGCTGGACAAGATAGGGCCTAACAAAAAAATGTCAAGGTCTCAAGGAAAATCATTTATATTTTTTTAAACATCTTTATCACCAAGTTTTATTACGCAGTGGATTCTTGAAACCATTATTAGTGAAAGTTTTTGACCTTCCTACTGAAACATGTATTCATTCTGTAACACATATTTCCATGGGATGACAAAAAACTTATGTTTATGATGGTGTCCAGAAAATTCTGTAACACATGTTTCTGAGGGACGTCCACGAACTTTGACTTACAACAGCTTTGAGAAACTAGCCACTGACCAGCCACTGACTAGCCACTTACAAGCCATTGACTAGCCACTGACCAGCCACTGACTAGCCACTGACTAGCCACTGACCAGCCACTGACTAGCCACTGACCAGCCACTGACTAGCCACTGACTAGCCACTGACCAGCCACTGACCAGCCACTGACCAGCCACTGACCAGCCACCGACTAGCGACTGACTGGCCACTTACCATATTTGGCAAGGAAGTTGATGATGGTGTCCGTCTCACAGTTGCGGTACACGTCAGCCATCTGGGTACAGCAGTTGAGTGACAGGTTGATGACACGTAGCCTTCTCTGACCACTCACGCTGGTGTATAACACAGCAGCCTATAGAGATACATGGTACAGAAAACATGATGAATCCAATACGTGGAGAGCCAACTTGTCATTGCCTAGTATGTATACATATACAGTGCGTCCCAGAAAAAACAAAACCCGAGCATTATCGATGTTATATCATAACTTAATCACAATTATAATTGATAAATGACACATATTTGTAAAGCTTAGATCCTCCTTTCTCATTTGATGCAACTCATATGATACATTTTTCATGCATGAGTGATTAAAAACAATTTGAAGAAAGGGTACCAAAAAGTCATTTGGCAAACAGTATCTGAATTTCAAAGATAAAATCACATTTCCAGAAAGTTCCTTTTCTGCCCTTTCATATGACACCTCAATCAGGAATGATTGAGCAAAGAATAGCAAAGTTCTGTTTGTTTAAAGTTATGCTTGCATTTCCAAATGTTATAAAAGGAATTCGTTTTCACTGGCTGCCTGCCGTAGCAACAAACAACAAACTCTGTTTTGTTGACAATCAGCCATGCACGAAGTCTTTAGTTTTCTTTGTTGTTAGGGCAGACAGCCAGTGGAACGGATCCATTTTTTCTGGGACGCACTGTATATATACAATATCTTCTCTAGGGGAATGCAAATCAAGATAGGAAGAGAGGAAGAGAGGGGAGATAGAAAAAGATATAGTGTGAGAGTGTGAGAGAGAGAGACGGAGAAGAAAGAGGAGAGAGGAGAGAAAGAAGGAGAAAGTGGGTGGGGGAGGACGCTGGCTGGTTGATGATGATCAGAAGCCTTTGGTGGCCTCTCAAACTCATGTACAACATAGCAGCCTACATGAAACAAAACTAGGTTCATACTATCCTACCCTTGGTTACCGTGACTGCTTATTTGCATGGGAATGGTGATGGCAAATTTATCACTGCCGCAAATGCAAGCATATCAATGTTTCACGTATGATAGTGTACATGTGTTGGGGAGAAGATGCTGATTATGGATTGCCTACTTTGTATTGCATGACCATCATCAACGCGAAAAGATGAATCTTAAAAAGAGAATTATTCTTACTGTCCAAAATTAATTGTTAAAATGTAAAACTAGAAATATAATCTTTTAAAGTTCTGTTTAAATCAGGGGTGATAGTGAGCACTAAAAAAAAAAAAGGGGGGGGGGGGGTTTTCTCTCAACCACGCCCCCCTTGAGTAAAAGAAAAAAAAGATTCAGGGGAGAAAAAATGGCATCTAACAACATTCCCCCTTTCGAGTAAGAAAATGGGGAAAAATTAGGGGAAAATAGGGATAAAATCAGGAAGAAGAAAAAAGAAGAAAAAACGGGAAGTAAAAAAAAATCAGGAAAAAAGAATAAAAATCTGGAAATTATTAGGCATGTTAAATGTCCCACCAACCTGGATAAATGCTCCTACATCCTCCTGAAGTTTATCATCATGTTTGATCTCCACGGTAACAGCCTTGTCGCAGTCTATCGATGCGAGCTCCACGTCTGTCGTGTTGGACATGTGAAAGTTGCCGTAGAAGTCTGTGGGTCTGATGCCGGTGCTGGTGCGTACCCTGAGCACCGCATCAAAGCCGACCTCGCGAGTTAGATTGCGGGTCAAGTCCCAGATGAAACGCTCTCCATCATTGGCAGCCTGGCAATGAAATAAGAATGAAGACATATGAATGGGAATATAAACGTAATAGAGTAAATGATGAAGATTTTATGGTTGGAAATAAGGTGAAAGCGAGAAATGGTTTGACAAAGAATGTACTTGTGTTAAGGTAGTCATATTTGCATACCCTTCCTGGGAATGATGATGCCACAACATAGTCTAAGTTTGTTGACCTGAAATGAACTTTGACCATGACTTTGTGACCTGAAATTCTACTCACATGATTTGGGATACTTGATAACTCTTTAATCCAAGTTTCATTGAATAAGAACTTGTACTTTCAAAATTATATTACAAATTCAAAAACTTAACCTTAGGTTAGGTTTTTTATGTTGACGCCATCGCCGCTGTCACCAGAAAAGCGGCGCCTATGTCTCGCCTTTGCTATGCAGGCGAGACAAAAATCTTGTATGTCAATGCATGTTCAAGGACTTGGGGTCATCCGTATTGTGCATAACATTGCTATAAACTGACCTGGAAGTAGCTGTACTTGTAGCACTGTCCTCCGGTCAGCGTTGAGACCTGACCCACCGTTGCTACATCCACGTACGAGTTGGGAAAGAGGAAGGTGTCCACACTGCAGCCGTGCGTCACGCAGTCCTGACCAAGAGTAGTGTAGAAGCTGATTTGTGGTGTCAACACGGTCTGAAAGGAAAAGGAGAAACTGTCATTAATAACCATACAAAGCTCAGGAAGATTATTCGCTGGAACTCCTAGTGTTTTTAGACTGGCTGCATGAGCTACTTCTCCAATGCAAAGATTTGGTTAAAGCCTGTTTATGGCACCATTCTTTATAGCTTTGGTAAACCTGGCTTAACTTGGTCACTCAGTCAGCTGTCTTACGGTGCATCGATTGCTGAACTTATTATTTCAAGACAACTTACTGTAATTCTGTAAGAAAAAATGAACAAAAGAAATTAATGAAGTATTCTATGAAAATGAAGAGGTCGGCGGACCTATGTTCGCCTGAGCCAATGGGAATAGAGGCCTCGCAATAAGGGACCTAGCTCCCATCCCCTTTGCGCCAGGAATATAGGATTTAGTGGAACAGTAGGGCTAATTAGGGGTGCTGCTCCCAAGCCCCCTGCAGGGGCATGTATCCCATTTAAACACATTTAGGTCTCCAGCATTTTGGTATGAAATCATATCTATACTTCACGATCTATCAGAATATGAAATAAACAAGACAAATAAGACTGCTTCTCCTATATATATATCAATATATACTAGCCTTGTTATCTGCAATAACGAGGCCACTACCTGGAATTTCAGAAGTTGACCGCTGTAACTATTGACCTAGTAACTACAAAATCTAATTAGATTTTGTTCCTATGGTGATATATACTATCATCTATCAATCTATAAGCATAATATGCCTGGGGTAATTCAATAGATTTTTAATTTCTTTCAAACTAATACCAAAGGCAACAAGTCTAGAATAATAAAAGTGAAATGTGTTTTCTGACCTTTTCTTTGTCTGTACCCAACAGTTTTCTGTCATCTCTGTTCTTCAGCTTGCCAGGGGCTTCCAGAATTGAAAGTGATGAGTGGAATATTAACAGTTTGCCTGACGTTTCAGCAGCCTACAAGATAAATAAGACAATGAGATGTTTTTCATCAGTCATGATCGTCATTGTAGATCTGTGCCCTATCCATAGGGTCTGGTAATAGCAAATTTCACCACAGTGACAAGGCACTGGCCCACAAAATCACAAAAATCAAATGTGCTAAAAATGATTAAGAATACTATTGCCTTTCAGAGCATAGGCTTAAAGGAAGGGGAGATATTAATATCAGGAGGGGACACAGGGATGGAAATAGAGGGGGTGGAGGAGGGACAGAGAGAGAGGGAGAGAGCGAGAGAGGGGGGAGAGACAGAGAATGAGAGAGGGGAGGGAGAGAGAGAGAGAGAGAGAGAGAGAGAAACAGAGACAGAGAGAGAGAGGGGGAGGGAGAGACAGAGAGAGACAGAGAGAGAGAGAGGGGGGGGGGGGGAGAAAGAAATAGATATGGAATTAACGATGAAATTGGGATGGGTGGCATATAAGACAAGAGAGTAACAAGAACAAGCACTGCAATGTTTTATTTGGGCAAGTGGATGGGATGCATACCTTGAGAGCTTCTAGCCCAGCTTGGATAACTGGTCCTAACATGGATTCCGTCTCCCTGGTCTCTGCAAACATTTCTGGGATTTGATCCAAAAGGCTGGAAAAAAATTAATAACAATAGTCTAAATGTAGATATTGTGTTAGTCCTTTAGTGCCCTAATTTCACTTTCACAAATTTTGTACATGAACCCATTTTTTCCTTTTTCCCCGAAATTCTTTGCATTTTAAAAAATTCCATTGTATATGAATATTACATAAATGGCATATCCATCAATTTTTTTACTAATTTCATCTGAAGATGTGAATGCTTTTTCCAATTCAGTGATAGTTTAATTGTTTAACTAATTGGTCCCTCAACCACACCCCCCTTAAGTGAAAAAAAAAAAAAAAGAGGATTCGGGGAAAAAATGGCATCAAACAACATTCCCCCCCTTTTGGGTAAGAAAAATTGGGAAATAACAGGGGAAAATCGGGAAGAAAAAATAATAAACGGGAAACCGATTTAAATCAGGTTTTTATCAGGCCTGCTATGAATAAAAAGATTATGTTCCCAGCCAAAAAATAGAAGAAACATTGTCATATTAAAGTGGGAATAAAATAACTACCTTTCAACACAAGCCCTTGATTCTGAGAGCTGCACCAAGAACCCGTCCAGTAGAGGCATGAAGACATCGTTGATATCGGACACCACAAGCATCTGAGGCTGGGCGAGGGCACTGTTTACATTGTAGAAGTGAAGTGTCGTGTCATAGGTCACAAAGCCCACCCTGATGTTGGACTCCTTTGCTCCATGCTCTCTGAAAAATAACAATCACGTCACAAAAGCGTGATACATGGTCATGACTAATACAGATTGGGTGTCAATCTTAATCCTTCATGATGATATCACATTTAAAATTAAAGAGGCATGTTCCCCGTATTCCAGAGGGCGTTCAAAATACGTACGCGCTGGCGAACGGTGCTAAAGCTGCCTATTGACACCAACAGAATACGGCTCTTACGCAGATGGCATGTTCCAATAAATACACTGGCGGGAACGTGCCCCTTTAAAGAGATCCGGTAACTTTGTCTCAGATTCTGAAACAAAATCCTGGATTTAGCTCATGCTGCAATGATAATTATAACCAAACCCCATGACTTTTACAAGCCAATCGCCTGTCTGATTATCAAGATATTTATGATTGGAAATAGAAACCAAATTTTGCGTTTTCCTAACGGTTTCCATAACACTACAGTCTATTGGGGAAAACGAGTAAGGCAAAACTGGTCACTCAAAGATTTTACTTTTCTGAGGCACTTTTTGATCATTTTGAAGCGCAATTTTTTTAGGGCTTCAATATTACACCATATCACAGACACTGATAACACGTAGGGCCGTGCATTTCAGATTTAAAATTGTTAAACGATGCCTTTAAGTTAACAATTTTGTTTTAATGCATCTGGAGATGCTTCTCCAAGACATTTAGTACTTTTTAAACTTTTTTTTAGAAAAGAAAAAGAAGACTGAGACCATTTCTTATTGCTTACTTTGGTAGATCATCTAGCAGTGTCTTGAGTCGTTCACAGAGAAGGTTCACCATACCAGTCTTCATACTCTGGTATGTGACATCTATCATGAAGATGTATGCCGGTGGCTTGGGTGGTGTGTTGTTCTGTACGGAAAAAAGACAAGTGATAGCAATTGAAACTTAAAGGACAAGTCCACTCGAAAAATAACTTACTTTCAATAAAAGCAGAAAATCAGACAAACCAATCAAAACAAGTTTGAGCAAAATCAGATAATTAATAAGAAAGTTATGAATTTTTGTAAAAGTATGTAAAACTATGGAACAATGAGAATCACAACACAAATTGCCAAGATGGTTATCAGATGGTTATCAGTTTGTGATCTAATGTCCTCACTATTTTTCAATTGCTCTATATGATTTAATCCCATTAATTTTCCTTTTTATTCCCCAAAACTTGATTTCCCCATGCCTTTGCCCAGGTTATATGATTTGTATCATATTGCGTGCATGACATTTCACAAAATCTTTTATGAACTTTGAAGAATTTATACTTTTTTCTGAATATTGTATATTCATAATTATTGATTTTTATATAAATTGTTTATCAAAATTCAAATTTTTCATGATTTAACTGGAAAAAATTACTCTATATTAGTGCATCCACCCACAAACATATTACTATTAATCTAACTTGGATGCTGGTGTAAAGAAATAAGATCTTAAGGAGAAAATATGAAATTTATATCATCAATATAGAGAAAATATAATCAGTGGATAGTGAAGACATGACGTCACAGACTCATGAGTGAGTTGCCAATTTTTCTAGTGATTTTCAAAGTTTTTTAAGTCATTAAAAATACATAACTTTCTATTTGTTTTCTGATTTTGCTCAGACTTTTTTTGATTGGTCAGTCAGATTTTTCTGCTTCTATTGAAAGTAAGTTATTTTTTGAGAGAACTTGGGCTTTAACAAAGCAATATCTTTCAATGATTGTCTTCGATGAGAGTCTTTTGATCAAATTCAACTCAAAAATTGAATTAAATTTTTCTTCACCGACGTTTATTTCAACAGATGAAAGTAAGCCAGTTTAGTACTGTCTTTAGAATTTTGGAGTTCAGCCTTTCATGATTTTACGAATTAAAGAAGATAATAAATATAAATCAAATGCCTTTATTCTCTATTTGCAAACATCCCAGAAAGATTTATTATCTGTAGGTTGAGCTGTGCATTGTTCTGCACTACATAAACAAGCAATAGCATTTGGAAAAGGCTCTCTTCTTCAGCTACTGTTCATTGACAAGTAGTTCAGTAGATGAGAGAAAAAAATTCTAGTACTGTCTTTAGTATTATGGAATTCAACCTACAAGTATGTCACAAATGAAACAGGAGAGACAAATATCCATTGTGTAAGAGTGATAAACCAAATTTTACTAAAGATAAAAATGCTCAATTTGTAACATTACACAAAAATAATCTGGGGAAGAAAATGAAATAAATTATTTTTTACACGATAACCTCTGTTTAAAGATCACCATAATAAGATTCCATTCCAACTATCAAAACCAGTGAAAGAAATGAGCAGTAGTTTAAATCATTGAATGAAATATTTGACATTACTTACTTTACAATAATCGGTAGTAGCTAAGAATTCAAAGGTGCCTAATGAGAGCTCTGGCCTCTCAAACATGTCAACTCTCTTGCCCATGTGATCCAACGGCTGGAAAAATTCAGGCGGAACTGTGTCAAAGGTACAAAAAATACATAAATACTATGAAATCTAAAATCATTAGTGTGCAGGGGTGATAGTGAGTACTAAAAAAAAAGAAGAGGATTCGCGGGGGAAAAAATGGCATCTAACAACATTCCCTCCTTTTGAGTAAGAAAATTGGGGGAAAATTGGGAAGAATAGAGAAAATAAAAGAAAAAATTGAAAATCAGGATAAAATTGGGAAGAAAAAAACAATTGGGGGAGAAAAAAAATAAAACAATTGGGAAACCAATTTAAATTTAAAAACCAATTTAAATCGGGTGATTATCAGGTCTGAGTGTGCTAAAAATTCTGACTAATTTATTGTATTTGAAGTTTGAGCGTACTTGTACTGAGTTGACAAGTTTTTCACACTTGGTTCTTTTCTCAATGACCTTTAGAAACACCTTCCTTCCTAAACCGGGGTCTTATTCAAACTTTGATTGCTTTCTTCGTCTCTTTGCACTTTGCTTGTTTGCCACATGTGAACTTTGCAACAAACAACAGCCACCAATTGACGAAAGGATAGGTTATCTATTAATATTGCACTGGAAACTCGGTTTACTGGAAACATTTAATCTTGAAGCCTTTGGGATACAATGTGGCACAGGGAGATTCATTTGTGTGGCATATTAAGAGTTAATTAATTATCATTATAGTTAATAATAATATTATATGGAACAAGATCGCTAACCACTTCAAAGTTATTACCCAAGTTATGAGATTAATTCAAACATATAATATGTGCACTATCTCCAATTCCCATGGGAGGTATTCTTACCACCATCAGGGTATATGGTAATTCACTGACAATGGCATTGAACATCATCGGAATAGGATGCTTACCGTATTTGCCGGCGATAAGGCCGCAGCGCCGTATAGGCCGCACCCCCGATTTTGACATTAAAAAAAAAAAAAAAAAAAAAAAAAAAAAAAATCTTTTTGTCAAAGTTGGGATTTGATCTCTTGCGTACAAATGTTGATTTGACTAAAATCACCGCCTTAGACCTATCGGCCATCCCGCACTGGTGCTTATGTAGTTTTTTGTGATGTATACATTGCGCCTCTCTCTTGTGTATTGAAATGGATTCAAAATAGCGACTTCGCGTGCTGGATACTTCGCGGCAGCTCCGTTAAACGGGCCCTTCTTTTACTTTTGCAATGCATTGGCACGAACTTAGATCAAGATCTATCGGCAGATGTTGTTTTTGGAAGTTTATTTTCGTCTTCATGTCAACAATGCAAGATCAAATTGTCGGTAAGATGTGTGGAAATGTGTAGTTATTGTACTGTTCGTAGATCTAGTCCCATATGTGCAAATTCGTGCTGGTTTTGACTTAATTTTTTTTTTTTTACTCTTTCGTCGCATAGGCCGCACCCGACTTTTTGATATTTCCTCTTCCAAAAATACTGCGGCCTTTACGCCGGCAAATACGGTATATAATATGTACAGGTCTTGATTGCTGTTGACTTTATTACACATAGTGCCCGGTATGTGAGCTCATGTATAATTTAGATTGAAAAATTGTAGGGCCAAATATCTGCATCTGAATATTCATTATTCCAGAATTGTTATTACTTCAAAGTTTCATCATTCCAAAGGGTTCATAATTCTGAATATGCCATAGGGTTTGTAATTTAAAAAGTGAAAAAGGGTCCATTATTCTGGAAATTAAGTATGGTTTGTAATATTGGAAATGAAAGAGAATTCACGATTCCGAAAAAAAGATAGGGTTATTAATTCCAAATGTTAACAATGACAAAAATAAATTAGAACCCTGTATAGTTTTCAGAGTTATAAATCTTTGGAAAAATGAACTTTAAAAATTACATCTTCTCCTTTAACTGACCTTCCGTAAGACCACCGCAGAAGGCACATTGAAACCGCCTGCCTCCCTCCACAAAGCTCATGAAAGAACACATATAGGCCTTGCACCTGTTACACCTGACTGGCCCATTAGGACCATGGTCTACTATAGGGGGCTGGTTCTAAAAAGAAAAGGAAACACAAGTACATTTTATCCTGTCAATGAGGATATATGGAGCAATTTAAACACCAAAAGATTGAGAGAATAAATCAATCAAGAAAATGGCATGAAAATGCAATTCGCATGTGATGTTATTAATGCGCTACCAAAAGACACCCTATTCTATGAATTCATTAAACATACCTACAAACAAAACATTAGCCATTTTAGGACAATTAAAAGGCCCTTTTAAAACTCTTTTGTTTCGTATTATCATGGATTCTTCTTACTTTATAATTGAGCTAATCTTAGACCACATTCATTTCTTACACTGTAAACTTCAAAGCACATAACTGAAAAAGTACATGATACAGTCTCATTTCATAGATACACACGGTATGAGTAAGTGAAGCCATATACACAAACATTTTAAAATAAAGAGAAGGAAGAAAGAAACTTTCATTTCTATTAGTCTGGCACATAAAGTGCTCAAAAGCATATCAGACTGATGCTAAACCAAAGCTTTTCAAGTAATTAGGACAGAAATATTTCTTTACCTCATTGTTCATCGTCTCTGCAAAAGGTGATATGACGACCCCTATGGGTATCTGTGACTGTTTCACCAGGTCCTGAGTACATGGAATGCTATACATGGTGCTACGCATAATTCTGGGACTGGCATTTCCTGAAAAGGAAAAATTGAAAGGAATATAAGAATGGTTAAAGGGAAATCCAACCTTGATAGCAAACCACTCTAGAGGAAAATAGGAAAATTAGAGAAGTAGCCTGGAGAAAGTTCGAATGAAATCGGACAAAAATTAGAAAGTCATGAATTTTTTAAAGTTGTAGTCACTATAGGTACATGTATGGGCTCTTCAAATTAGCTGAATCAGTCAAGTCTCTGTGATGTAGTGGCTGACAAAATGACTACTTTAATTAACGGTGTATAAACCGCCCTCGTGTATTAACCGCATCCCTCTTTTTCGCCCTCTAAAAAAAAAAAAAAAAAAAAAAAGGTGCAGCTGAATGTGTAAGATCATTAATGTAAATTAAAAAACAGTAGAGGACCTAGGATAGAACTAACCCTGTAACCGATCATCGGATCGGATGGATCAAGGATAATAAATCGGCAAAAATCAGCAATTTTTTTTTTTTTTTTTTTTTAATGCCGAAAATTTTCAAGTTTTTGGCTATCAAATGCTTTAAAAAAATTCTTGGCTGGGATTATTTTGTCATGTGGAGTTGGTGTAGACCATGTTTGTTGATATTTAGTGCCTTTTCATGACTTTGAAATTAATAATATTGGTCTAAGAGCAGAGGCAAAACATGCGGGCCGCCATCTTGGATTATAATGCATACCTACATGTACATTATAATCCAAGATGGCGGCCCGCATGTTTTGCCTCTGCTCTTAGACCAATATTATTAATTTCAAAGTCATGAAAAGGCACTAAGTATCAACAAACATGGTCTACAACAACTCCAAATGACAAAATAACCCCAGCCATGATTTTTTTTTGAGCATTTGATAGCCAAAAACTAAAATTTTCGTCATTTAAAAAAAAAAAAAAAAAAAAAAAAAAAAAATCGTATTTTATTAAGGAAAATCGTACTGTCGTATTTGCTTCTAAAAACCGTACTAAATACGACTAAATCGTACTGGTTGGCAGGTCTGTTTTTGTTGTCCTCCTTTTCTTGTTCAAATGTAATTATTTACGAATGTACAATCTGATGTTTTTTTTTATGTTCAAGAATAAAATGATTTTGAATTAAATTGAATTGAATCTTACCTTGATCTAGAACCTGGAAGTCTGTAGTAACAAGGGGTGGTACCTGCCCTCGTAGGTTTGTGATAAACTGCTGCCCTCCTCGTGTTCTCTTGTCATCATCTATTACTTGAATCTGTAGATACAGAAAAAGGATGAATTAAGATTGCAAACTGATAACCCATCTCCAGATATACTGTTGATAAGGCTAAATTGAAATAATTTGTGAGCCTTCTAATTTATTTTTTCAAGATGAGGAATTTAGCTGGGAACAAAAAGGGGTATTATACATTTTGAAGGATTGTTCTCTCAAAGTATTAAAAGTCAAATTTGAAAATGACACAAACAATAGAAATATGAATTTGACTCTTGGCATGTTATTTCTGAAAATGTTCATTAACCTAGCTCTACAACAGATTGGACATAACGCACTGGTATAAGAAATGCAATGATCATGTTACTATAAAACCAGACACACAATGTTTCAGATTTGCAAGAATTTCATAACTGACATAATTGAATCACAACTTACATTTCATCTAATTTTTGCAATTCATGAAAGTTCTTGCAGTAAATTGGATGTATTTGACAAATCACAAGAAGTTTGGATTCGACAGTAGTCAAGTCCAATGTTGACCGATAAAAACAAAACCCATGTCACTAAGAAGAAGAATGTTCAACCTATGCATTCCAACAACTATGACATATGGATCAGAAACATGGTCACTGACAAAGGATCTAGAACAGAAGCTTGTGACTACTCAACGAGCTATGGAGAGAAAGATGTCGCATTTATCTCTGCTAGACAAAATCAATCACAAAGTCGTACGCCAGAAAACGAAAGGTTAAAGACATCATGGAGAAGGTCAGAGAATCAAAGTGGAGACTTCAGGACAATAGATGGACAAATCGTTTAACAGAATGGCAACCGAGGATGGGAAAGAGAAGAGAGATGGAGAGATGACCTAACATCATACATGGGAACGGCCGCGTGGATTAGGATAGCTAGAGACAGAAGAGAATGGAAATGTTATGAGGAGGGCCTTGTCCAACATCTGGATGAACTATAGCCTGATAGATAGACAGAAGTCCAATTAACTTACCGCACTAGGCATCTGATCTGGATCAAGCCTCTTGGGAGCAGGCGGTGGCTGCTGTGTCTGTGGTTGGGGTTGCATCCCACCTGGACCAGGGGGTTGTCCATACCCCCCTACACCACCCCCCTGAGGTGGCATCCCCATCCCTCCTGGGGGTGGCCCTCCAGCTTGGTACCCCATTCCTTGTGGTCCTGGTGGCCCTGGTGGGCCGGTCCCAGGCGGGGTGGCAGGTGGAGTCATACCCGGTCCCATTGGGGGCCCTTGGCCCATCTGGAGAGGGGGTGGTCCCGCTGCGTAGCTACTCAGAAGGGGAGGTCCGGCTGTGCCAGGTTGACCATAGCTTGTATTTGTTGGCTGGGCACCATAGTTTGTATTTGATGATGGAGTGGGTGCATTGGAGTAATTGTTTGTTGGAGGACCTGATGCATAGCCTGTTGGAGGCTGGCCTTGGAACCCGGATGGGGGTGCTTGGCTGGAAGCGGGCGGTGCCCCGTAACCCCCTGAAGCAGGTGGTGGTTGTGGACCTCCTGGAAGACCTCCCTGATGCAAAATAAGGAAAGAATAATGAGTATTCAAATCATGAAATTGACAACATTCACAAATTAGCAAGTCATCTTATTTCCAATAAAAATGTAATCCATCACTGTCAAAGCATGCATCTCACATCGTTTTCATTTAATCAATACACGCCTGTACCCCAGATTCGCTGGCATTTGCTCCTACGTTCTTCCCTCTCTGAATTTTTGATTTTTCCAGAACAATGATAGGGATTTAATGTTCTCAAACGCTCAGAAGCTCATCTACACTTTCGGGTAAGAGCCTCAACTTGTGACCATGGTCCCAACTGAAATTCACGATTACAGTAGTTATGAAAATAAGAGGGAAAGAGGAGCGATCTATTTTGTTTTATATGATCTGGATTTCTTGTTTTCATTGTCCAGAAAAGTAGGTTGGATTGATATTTGCATTGCCCTGGTTTTTGCACATCTTGAGTGGTAAGCAAAGACTTGTATCAACATACATAAGGGGGGAACTGAATTCAGGCAAGGATTAAGAGTCAAGAACTGTACCATGAATCGTTTTCTGTCTCTTATAATTTAAAGAAATGTCAAAGCTCCCACGCTTTGCGCGGGAGGAACTGAATTCAGACAAGGATTAAGAGTCGAGAATGGTACAACGATCGTGTTCTTTTTCTAATAATCTAATGAGATATCAAAGCTTCCGGGAGGGGGGGGGGGGACTGAATTAAGACAAGTATTAAGAATCCAGAACGGTACAACGAATCGCCTTCATTCTCTAATAATGTAATAAAACGTCAATGCTTCCGCGCGGGAGGGGGGGGGGGGGGAACTGAATTCATACAAGGATTAAGAGTCGAGAACGGTACAACAAATCGTCCTCTTTCTCTTATAATTTAATGAAATGTCAAAGCTTCCGCACGGGAGGGGGGGGGGGGGCGGAACTGAATTCAGACAAGGATTAAGAGTCGAGAACGGTACAATGAATCGTCTTCTTTCTCTTATATTTAATACTGAATGAAATATGTCCAAGCTTCCGCGCTTATGTATGTTATTTACATATAAGTCAAAGATTGCCTCTGTCTTAAAGTCAACGCACTTCCCTCAGTCTCGTCAAGATCGACTTATGCAAGTTTGACTGCATCAGACTTCAAAATATATCTTTGATGGGGTAACAAAAACTAAGAGCTCATCTTACCATATTGTAGCCTGGGCGGGATGGACCTCCAGATACATTCATAGCTGACATCTGATTGGTTACTTGCTTTACGGGTTGAGCTCCACCCGGAGGGGGTGGGGCACCAGGCTGGTAGAAACCAGGTTGTGAGCTGGGCCCTGGTGGTCTGCGAATTCAAATTAACATAAATAAGCTCAGCTTAAAATTATGTACTACACCTCGATTTTTGTTTTTTTTAATCAACTTCTTCAGCTTAAAATCTAGTCACATTTTTTTTTTTTTTTTTTTTCTGGGGGGGGGGGGGGGGGGGCCTTTGATGATTCAATGTAAATCTACCATGCTTACCTTTGTCTCAAAACTTTGAAGCTTATACTTGTCTATGCATAATCTTTAATCATATGTTTAAAATATCAATTTTTGATTAGTTTTATTTCTTAGACAAAAACTTGAAACTTGTATACATATGTGATCTTAATTGTCGCCAGCCATTTTACCTGTGGTTACATGAATATAATTTTTTTTTTTTTGCTGGCGGAACTACAAATTTCAATGATCTCGTAACGATCTCGTAATTTCATATCAGAACAATAATTATCATTTACAATATTTGTATTATTTCAATTTCAGACATTCCTGTTTTTGTTTTTTTCAACCATCTTATTGTAATTTGGACAATCCAAAGAAAAGGCCATCTGAAGATGATCATTATAATGTTTTTAAAATATTTTATGTGCTGTAAAATTATGAATACTTCTGCAAAATTAAAGGAATTTAATGTTGAGCCTCCCCGCCCACTTCCTTTTTTTGAGGCCGCCTGATTTACTTAATGAAAAACAAAGAAAACATACTGCTAAAATGATCTTTTTCTGAAGAAATAAAAAAAACATAGCATTTTTCCCCCCATACTTACTTTGTACTTGTGATTGAGTGATTGCCGAATAAATAATAATGATAATAATCTTTCATACTTTTAATCCCTGCATTCATAATTACTCCTATCAACGTAACAGACAACCATAGAGAAGTGTCTTTAAAGCCCCACTGTCCTACTTGTAGCTACTTGCTACCTCTATATAGAAAACTTCCCCAATCGGTGCCTGTTGGTCCCCCATGATCCTCTTTTTCTTATGTTAGTTGAGAGCTGAGTTAATGAGATAGCCACCTGTCAGTGACCTCGCTGTGTGGTCTAATCCCTTCTGGCCCAGTAGTATTGACGGTCTTTAATATACAACAAAACTGAATGGTCTAAGCCTTACCTGGTTTGCATGCCGTAGCTTCCTGGTAGATTTTGCTGCGGTTGTCCCTGAGGTAGTTGTCCTCCCATTGGAGGAGCTCCCTGCCCTGTTCCTGGTCCTGGTGGCCCTTGCCCTGGTCCAGGTGGCCGCTGCTGCCCCTGTGCAGGGTACCCACCCATCGGTCTAGGTGCCCCAAACTGGTTACTGCCTGGACCA
Organism: Strongylocentrotus droebachiensis; assembly: GCA_035222895.1. NCBI lineage: Eukaryota > Metazoa > Echinodermata > Echinoidea > Camarodonta > Strongylocentrotidae > Strongylocentrotus > Strongylocentrotus droebachiensis. The sequence goes on along the minus strand of JAVYIG010011495.1, from coordinate 13,089 downwards.
GGCGGGGGAGGTCCTGTCGATGATGGTCCATTCATTGATGATCCTGCATACGAGTTCTGCGGTGTATCACCGTACGCACCTCCTGCAGGCGGTTTCCCAGGCCCTGGGGGAGGCATCCCTCCTGAAGGAGGTGGAGCTGCTGAAGTGGGCTGGCCAGGCTGGTTGCCATAGTTTCCATAAGCATTGGGTGGAGCCTGACCTTGGGGAGCAGCATAAGAGTTCTGATATCCACCCCCTGGTGGCTGGTTTATGTAACTCATGCCGAAAATAAATTCACTTGTCTTGTATAGAAGATGCTATTTTTCACCTGAAAAGACAAAAGAAATTATAACAATCACCACCAAGTTTAATTTCATCATGGATTTTTCAAACATAATCTGGAAGAAAAAAATGTATCAACATTTTTGGGGCGAGATCGGATGCTGCTGCAATTATTTGTTCTTTTGCAAAGAGTGGGTTAAGCGGTTTTGATATAGGTGACTACTTTCTCTACAATATCACAACTTCTGATTCTGAGGGAACACACTTATAGAACCGTCCACAGTCATCCATAAGCAGGGCTGTGTCAGGGAGGGATGTGATCAGCCTTTCAGCTTCAGAGGTAACTGCACTAAAACAATCAACAAAAACGTTGCCTCTTGCAAGGTAGAAGGATCCAATTATGAGTAATATAAACCTTAATTCATTCAAGAAGATCTCTAGAATCTTGATCTTGGAGCATGCAAGGTTTTGTCTTCTTCTTCTTTCTTTCTTTTTTTTTTTCTCCTGGGATAGCCAGCAAATTTGCTCATTGGAACAACAGCTAGTTTATTGATGTGCATTATTGGGTCATCATCCCAGTATAGCTGTCTGCATGAGATATTATCCCAGATCACTTTGTGCATGTAAGAATAGGGTGACACAAATACATGAAGGTATATATGACATGGCATATTCTGTTCTGAGACAGTGCTGTGATTATGTGCCAGCCTGGTTTTAGTTTCCTACAAGCATACATGGTTTAAAATCAATCATTTTCAACACGCATTCTTCAAATAGATTAAATAGGTCTACACTGTTTAAAGTATTTCTAGAGCTGCTAACTTTGCTAAACAAAAGTAGATTTTAATCTTGATGACCACAACATATGGGTGAGCTAACAAATATATTTTAGAATAAAGAATACACTGTAGACAGTAGCTATAAAATGATCTCTTTTAAAAATACATGAATTATACATGAATTATTATAGTGACCTGGCTCGAAATCAAACAACAATAACAATTGAAAAAAACTTATAAAGATAACCTAACCAACCTGGATGTAGCACAACCGACATTTACACAAAATTGACAATATACTAGACACCAAATCTTATGTGACCTTGTCCTTAATAGTGGACATGCATCGCACTACATGTACGTTCTTATCTTTCCGTCTGACAGCAGTAATCTCTGTTGTCAATTTATTTCTAAACAAACCTACATGCTTCGATAGGGAATGTCTGAGTTTTGGGGGTGATTTTTAAAAACACATGAATGACATGATACTTGTTGGGAAATCTTTTGCACAAGCTGCGCCTTGAGCATTTGACTGTCAAGTGGATTTGGCGCCTTATAAATCTTATGTATTATTATTATTATTATTAAGAAACACTGGCGAGACAATTATTAATGGTAGGAGAATGAAAGTCAGTACTGTTGATATGAGAAGGAATGATGAGAGAGATTGAGAGACAGAATGATGATAAAGAAACAGAAGGAGCAAAAACTTCATGAGAAGTAGAAGAAACAAGACAAATGCAATGACGTCTCCTAAATGCCTCTGCCCTAAATTCAGTATAGGAAATGGTAGGAATTATTTGTGACATATCATGATGAAAATAAAAAGCCTATACCGGTAATCAAAGGTCAACCGATGAATATGATCTTCACCTACTAGCCCAGAAAAGAAATTGGATTATCTTCCTACATTGATACCGTCAGCAAGTTTAGATACATGTACCTACCCTAAATCTAAAGAGACTTTCTTCCTGTGGTGATACATACTGTAACGATCCACCCTCACAATATTATACTTGTAACTGATTTCCATGCTAGCTGTCATATCTTTCAGTATCTGAAACTTCTGAAACATACAGCTTTTATCATCCCATCCTTTCTTTTCTCAAATCTTGTCTTATTTCTGTCTTTTCCCCTCTGTCTCCCTCTCTCTCTCTATGCTCTCTCTCTCTCTCTCTCTCTCTCGCTCACTCCGAGACCTTGCACTTATGCAGCCAGCCTATTTCTCTTCATCCCTTCACATTCTTCATTATTTTATAGGTAAAAATTAATCTCGATTAATTTTATTCCAGAAGTACCGCTGCGAGTTATAGTCTGGATTGTGTGTGTTTTTGTGTATAAAAACCTGCTTACGAGCAAAAGTTTCTAGTTTGAAGAAGTCTAGTATGAACGGCTTCACGTATAAACACAACCGGAAGCATACGCGTAGGTTGCTTCCGACACTAGATCTAATCTATAAATCGTAGTAATATGCCTAAGAATTCATTATGTATGAAATATGTGATAAAGTTGTATATTTATTCAGATAGACAAACAAATTATCTCTAATATCATATTATTGTCTTAACAATCTTTTGTCAAAAACGTAAGAGAATTCGAATTTTGTACTTCTTTAAGTTTATTAACCAGGATCGGAATTCAGGTTGTGCGGTTGACGCGCATTATGTAAACAAACAGTGAATCCCAAATTCATGCTATGAAATATTTGTTTGTTAAATTTCCGCTCTTATTACAAAGGAGAGCTTGAAAAATGTATCTTATGCCTTGTATAAAGTTTCAAATAAACGCATTGTAATGTTTCCATTACTATAGCAGTGTAACTTTTGGAATAAATAAGCATTTAATATTGAATTAATAAAGATTTGGAACTTTATAAGGACCGGTTGCAATGTGTACGAGCGCATCTAGTTATCTAGCTCTAGCTCTGTGCATGATCGCGGCGTTGCTTACAGCACGCGCATAGATTTCCCCCACGTACGCATGATTTCCCCCACGTACGCATGCAGTGCATATATAAAATAGATTTTTCGGATTCGGGGCGATTCGGCAGAATCGCGCAACGAACTGGTCCAAACGTCGTCTCGCAAGAGCCGCCCAAACAAATTGGTCCAAACTTAACACTAAACTTTAAATAACATTTACTAATTACCTAAACTCTCCTTCATAAACAAACAGGTATAGTTCCTTATTTAAATTAAAGTCCATTACCAATTTACAGTGTTATAAACAATAAACAGATTTTATAAAATAAGTATTAACTTGTGTGAATATATATATATAAAGACTTATTTGAATTTGTAACAGTGGCGATAAAACTATTGATGTAAAAAGAAATGATTGAATAAAAATGAAGTTTTTGTTTTTGTGTTCAAACTAAAATCTTGTCTCAAACAAATGTGTTCTTCTTTTTGAGTATCAATTTAGTAATTCTATATACCTGTATTTCTATAGTCATATATTTTGACTGAAACGAACTAGGATTTTATAGAAACATCACTTCTATCTTTCTTCCACGAGATATGGCCACCAATACCAGGCTCGCCGTGAGGGAAGGTAGAGGTGATGCGGTCGACGCCCTCAACGAGGGCGACGGCCGGTACAAAAATGGTGTCAGAAGTGGGATGGAAATACAGGTAGAGACTAATGGAATTGAGGAAAACACATCCAAATTGAACCAAAATAGTAAATGGGAACAAGATGAACTTGAAGAAAATTTGGCAAAGTGTCAGAAAATGGAAAATGACTCGAATAATTCTTCAGAAGAAGAAATCACACAAGTGAAGAAATCTAATTCTAGAAAGAAACGAAGCATGCAAAACAGAATACTTTCTAGACTAACCCAACTAATGGAACAAATGATGACTTTGACTAACAAATCTAGGACGCGGCAACGCGCTGGTTCAAACTCTTCTACTGAAGAAATAACTGATGCCAGTTCTATTGACAGCGAAGTAATGTTGAACTTCGACAAACACACCAACGACAAAACTAACAAACAAAACAATGCCAACTCTGCAAAACCAGAACAAAACAAAACCAACCTTGCAGAACCAAAACTAGAACGAAACGAAACTAACCCCGAACAAAAACAAACACAGAACCAAACACGGCCAAACATAATGCCCGACAAATATGATGGTAGTTCGGATTGGCACGATTACGAAACTCACTTTGATTCATGCAAACTAATCAATGACTGGGAGGATGAAAACGCAGTCAAGTACTTGTCTGCTAGTCTTAGAGGACCTGCTCTAAGATTGATCAATGAACGTCCACATAAACATTGGACTTATGACGACTTGAAAGCAAGACTATCTCTGAGATTTTCTTCCTCAAAACAAGCAGAAAGCTATCTGCTGGAACTGCGTGGTCACAAGAGACGACCAAATGAATCGCTCCAAGAACTCGGACGAAACATTAGAGAATTGACAACGAAAGCTTATCCTGATTTTGACTTTGACGGAATTGACCGTCTTGCTAAAATTCACTTTACGGATTCAATTCAAAGCCCAGAGATTCGAACAGGTATTTTCCATGCCAGATCAAAGAACTTAGATGATATGATTGAAGCTGCAATCACCACAGAGACATTTCTGTTAACCGAATCTGAGCGTTCTTGGAAAAAGAACACTCATAATAGAATTGTTGGCACAGAACAAGCGAGTAAAAGTGACTTACAAAGAACAATTGATATTGCCGTGGAACAAGCCTTGCTTAAACAAAACAACCAGCAATGTCAAAACGACAAATCCACCAGAACTAACAAAAACGACCAAACCGAAACGTTCATGTGCTACTATTGTCAGAAACCAGGTCACATTGCAAGAAACTGCTTCAAGAAACAATCTGACATGACACAGGCACCTACTAACGAACAACAACGACCTAGAGGAACACAACAAAACTTCCGCCAGACACGAGGCCGTTTAAACGAAAATGGGCCGCCCATGGGGGCACTGGCGCGGCCAAACCAACGTTAGAACCAGCCCAAATACATGGAAATGAAAACTATGAGAACATGACTTCAACTAACCTTCCTTTGAGCAATTCGAACTGTAATGGTTTATTTGTAAAAGTTAGTATCCATGACCAAGAGCATAGATTTCTGATTGATACTGGAGCCTCTGATTCTTATATATCTAAACAAGTTTATGAGAACATTCCTAGTAGGGATAGACCTTCATTGCGAGAATCAGATAAGAAAGCAAAACTTGCTAATAATACCCCTCTGCCCCTATTTGGTGTTGTAACACTTGAATTGAAGATAGGCCCAACTTGCGGGTTTACTAAGTTGTTAGTCGCAGATATAGGTAATGATGGAATTCTGGGCCTAGATAATTTGTGCAAAATGGGTGCAAAATTAGATCTTACGACTTTTCAACTTTCTACTAAGTGGGGAGATCTACAGTGTGAACGAGAAAATGGTGAAACCCTGTTCTGTCGTATCAGTACGTCAGAAACAGTCACCATCCCTGCAGGACATGAAGTTCTGATTAGAGGAACCATGAAAGATAGAATGAAACCAAATAGACTAGGCCTTGTAGAGATGGATAACGCCCAAAACCATCTAACCAAAAGTGGTTTAATTGTGGCTAGAACTTTGGTGAGAACAGGGAGTGAAGAAATTCCCGTCAGAATTTTCAATCCATCACCGTCAAACAAAGTGATTCGGAAAGACACCCACCTTGGTACAGTAACAATTGTAGAAGAAAGTGAAGTTGAAACGACACCAAAGTACACAAGGTCAAACCTAGACAGAGTACCCGAACACTTACGAGATCTATTAGAGAGAAGCACAAAAGAACTTCCTGAACAGTACCATGAGGACATAGCAAGTTTGCTAATAGAATTTCAAGACGCCTTCTCAAAAGGAGACAATGATATTGGGAGAACAAATCTTGTTGAGCATTCCATTAATACGGGAACGCAGCATCCCATTAGACAAAGACCCAGAAAGCATCCTTTAGGACAAAGAACGGAAATCAAAGAACAAGTAACAGAACTATTAGACAAAGGACTAATAGAACCTACAGATAGTCCCTGGGCCTCTAACATAGTACTCGTTAGAAAGAAGGACGGTACACAGAGATTTTGTATAGACTATCGATTACTTAATGTTGCAACAATCAAAGACGCGTATCCTTTACCGCGCATCGACGAGACACTTGATGCTCTATCAGGTGCTCGTTGGTTCTCCACGCTAGACTTAGCCAGCGGCTATTGGCAAGTTGGACTTGACACTGACGCGAGAGAAAAATCATCTTTCTTAGCGGGCGGGGGACTCTACGCTTGGAACGTTATGCCCTTCGGATTATGTAACGCCCCCGCCACTTTCGAACGATTAATGGACAAAGTACTCTCAGGATTACACTGGGAAACTCTTTTGGTGTACTTAGATGACGTTATCGTTTTTGGTAGTTCGGTACCCGAAGAACTTGCTAGACTAAAACAAGTGTTTCACAGACTTAGACAAGCGAATCTAAAACTTAAACCTAAGAAGTGTCACTTGTTCAAAACAAAAGTATCCTATCTTGGACATGAAGTGTCTGACATGGGAATATCGACTCAGACAGAGAAAACCGAGGCTATAAAGAACTGGCCTACACCGACAAATGTGAAAGAAGTGAGAAGCTTTCTCGGACTAGCTTCATACTATAGACGTTTTGTTAAAGATTTCGGATCTATTGCGAAACCACTTCATCAATTAACTGAGAAGCACCGTGCTGGGCGGTTCGAATGGAGTCCCGCCTGTCAAAATGCATTTGATGAACTTAAAAATAGATTAACGTCTGCCCGATTTTGGCATATCCTTGTGCGGAAGGTGAATTTATCCTCGACACTGATGCTAGTAACGACGGTATCGGTGGGGTATTATCACAAATCCAAGACGGACATGAACGGGTAATAGCTTACGGAAGCAAAGTCCTTATCAAATCAGAGAGAAATTACTGCGTAACTCGGAGAGAACTATTGGCAGTAGTAACTTACTTGAAACACTTCAAACAGTACCTTTATGGTCGGCATGTTACTGTAAGAACAGACCATGGAGCCTTAAGATGGCTCACCAACTTCAAACAACCGGAAGGTCAACTCGCGCGTTGGCTGGAAGTAGTATGTGCGTATGATATTGAAATAATACATAGAGCTGGTAGAAGCCATGCAAATGCAGATGCACTTTCGCGACGACCTTGTAAACAATGTGGTAGAGAAACTGAATGTGAAACAGAACTTGCGAGAACTGATATCGGTCGAACTTGTGTTATTGAATTGACAGACACAAATAACAATGTTGAGATTAGAAAGGCTCAACTCGAAGACCCAAATATCAAACCGGTGATAGAAGCACTTGAACAAGGTACGAAACCTACAAAGGAGGAAATGTCACCTCTGTCGTACAAAACGAAAGTGTTATTAGGACACTGGGAACAGTTAGAGATTCATGACGGTGTTCTTTTCCGAAGATGGGAGTCAGAGAACGGAAGAACTATTAGGAAGCGACAAGTATTGCCAAGGCAGAAAATTCGTGATGTATTAGAGGAACTGCACTCGGGTGCATTTGGTGGACATTTGGGATCCACTAGAACTTTAAAGAACGCTCAGATGCGTTATTATTGGGTAGGAATGAAGGCGGATATTAGATCTTTCATTCGTGAATGTTTGGCATGTAATAGAAGAAAGTCGCACGGTCGAAAACAGAAAGCTCCTTTGCAGCAAAGACGTTCAGGTAGTCCAATGGAACGAATTGCACTTGATATTCTAGGACCACTTCCCACCACTGAAGATGGTAACAAGTACATTTTGGTAATAGCAGATTATTACACAAAGTTTGTAGAGGCTTATGCCATTCGTGATGAAAAAGCCCATACTGTGGCTCGGAAATTGGTAGAAGAATTTGTCTGTCGTTACGGTGTACCAAAAGAAATACATTCTGATCAAGGTCGAAACTTTGAATCAAACCTATTCAAGGAGGTTTGTAAGATTCTAGGTGTAAAGAAAACAAGAACAACTGCTTACAATCCCAAGTCGGATGGGATGGTAGAACGCTTTAACAGAACTTTGTTAAATATGATAGTAACTATGATTGATCCTGACAAACACCAGCAAGACTGGGATAGATATATTCCTTTTGCTACCGCCGCGTACAGAAGCACCGTACACGAAACAATACAAGAGACACCAAACATGATGATGTTTGGCCGAGAAGTTACCCATCCTGTAGACCTTTCATGCGAGCAAGCAACTTCAGAACTAAACACTGATTATGCTCAGGATCTACGAAACAGAATGGATAGTATGTACTCGAGGGTAACAGAACAAAGTGACAAAAACTTGAGACGACAAAAGCGAAACTATGATAGGCACACAAATGACGAAACATACACTGTAGGACAATTTGTTTGGCTTCGCCATGACCAAAGAAAGAAAGGAATAAGTCCAAAACTAACAAACCGATGGGACGGACCTTTCCGAGTAATAACTAAACTATCCAATGTAACTTATCGCATTCAGCAAACACCCAAAACACCTCAGAAGATCGTTCACTACGATCGACTGAAACTATATGAAGGACCAGAACTCGACGCTTGGAAGAAACCAAAAACACAAAGAACCATCATAATCGAGGAGACACTCAACAATCACGACGGAACTTGTAACAATAACAAAGACACCAATACTAACACCGCCGAACTTGACAGACGTTATCCCCAAAGACATAGACGTCCGCCTACTTATTTCTACTAATAAAACTATCATTTCTAAATTTCGACAAAATGAAGTAATAAATATATTTCGATATTATCACAACTAGAAACATCGATCACCATGGTCTTCAAGTGCCAGACGTGTAGGTATCGAAACAGCAACGAGGAGATTGTGCGAAAGCACGAAAAAGACAGACATGGCAACAGTTTAAGGCCGAGAGATCGAAGCCGTTCCCCTATCCAAACCTCCTTCTCATCAGCCTTTAGCCCGTATCGAAGACGCTTGACTACCCCGGACTTCACCACACGACGCCCCACTCGGCCTATCCTTCCTGGATTGCACCGAGCCCGCCCACTTCCTTCCTTGACCCCTACCCCATCTATGCTCTCCCCAATTAAAGACACCATCCCGATGGACATTGATGACTATGCACTTTCCCCGGAAAACACACCACCAACTTCCCCTCTCCCAGAAACTCCGTCCCTGGCCGAAGACAACCAACCACCACCAGCTTCCCCTCTCCCAGGAACCCCATCCACAGCTGATAACACTCAACCACCACCAGTTTCGCCTCTCCCAGAAACCCCAACCACGGCTGATGAAACCCAACCACCACCAACTTCCCCTCTCCCAGATATCCTACCCCATCATGATGACGACGGAATCAGCATAAACACAAACCCTGTAGACGAATGGTACGAATATACCAATGACTCCGAAACTCAAACACAGGACCCAGAAGACCACATCGCAAAACTAATGGACAGGTGCCGCATTTCTCTCAAAAACAACCCAGACTCCTCACGCACCGAGGCCTGTAGCGAAACCCAGAGTTACTTTCATACACTTAATAGTAGGGAAAGTGTTGCCCGGGTCGTCGAGACTCTCCACCTACCCGGAGGAGGGTTCTACACAAGATTTGAATATAAAGTTCGGAAGTTTTAAAGCATTCTCTACCCTATTCTTGTCTCTTTTATCTTCCTATCAACTTCTTCATCTTTTTCTATCTCTATCCCTATTTCTTATAAATGACAAAACTCTGTAACGCCACTGATAAGTATATATATATGATTATTGTGTGTATATAAGTCAAATTGAGCATTACTTTGATAAAGACTTCATGGGGAGGCCAAATTACACAGTTGGAAATAATCTTTTTGAGGTGAATTTCAACCAAAGAATATATACGTCAAATTTTGGCAGGACAAGAGATGTTATTTGAGTAAACGAATATTCGATTAATAGACATGTATATGCGTCTTAGGTGATTGATTGATGTTGTTGATGATGATAGGACGTTCCTATCGGGTGATGGATTAAGTACATGAGAGTTATAATGTTTAAAGGAGATTAGTGAGTTGTACTAAAGAGCATCTCTTATATCCTGCCAAATAGACTGCCATTTTAAGAAATTGAGATTACAAATTTATATTGTAGGTTTGTGAAATTAAACCTCAGATGTTGATGATTTAATGCATGTTCGTTTTGTTTATATGAAGTCATTATTACGGTGATATTGAAATATGGATATATTATGTATATAGTAACAACATGAAATGCGAGGACGCATTTTATGGAGAAGGAGGCTGTGTAACGATCCACCCTCACAATATTATACTTGTAACTGATTTCCATGCTAGCTGTCATATCTTTCAGTATCTGAAACTTCTGAAACATACAGCTTTTTATCATCCCATCCTTTCTTTTCTCAAATCTTGTCTTATTTCTGTCTTTTCCCCTCTGTCTCCCTCTCTCTCTCTATGCTCTCTCTCTCTCTCTCTCTCTCTCGCTCACTCCGAGACCTTGCACTTATGCAGCCAGCCTATTTCTCTTCATCCCTTCACATTCTTCATTATTTTATAGGTAAAAATTAATCTCGATTAATTTTATTCCAGAAGTACCCGCTGCGAGTTATAGTCTGGATTGTGTGTGTTTTTGTGTATAAAAACCTGCTTACGAGCAAAAGTTTCTAGTTTGAAGAAGTCTAGTATGAACGGCTTCACGTATAAACACAACCGGAAGCATACGCGTAGGTTGCTTCCGACACTAGATCTAATCTATAAATCGTAGTAATATGCCTAAGAATTCATTATGTATGAAATATGTGATAAAGTTGTATATTTATTCAGATAGACAAACAAATTATCTCTAATATCATATTATTGTCTTAACAATCTTTTGTCAAAAACGTAAGAGAATTCGAATTTTGTACTTCTTTAAGTTTTATTAACCAGGATCGGAATTCAGGTTGTGCGGTTGACGCGCATTATGTAAACAAACAGTGAATCCCAAATTCATGCTATGAAATATTTGTTTGTTAAATTTCCGCTCTTATTACAAAGGAGAGCTTGAAAAATGTATCTTATGCCTTGTATAAAGTTTCAAATAAACGCATTGTAATGTTTCCATTACTATAGCAGTGTAACTTTTGGAATAAATAAGCATTTAATATTGAATTAATAAAGATTTGGAACTTTATAAGGACCGGTTGCAATGTGTACGAGCGCATCTAGTTATCTAGCTCTAGCTCTGTGCATGATCGCGGCGTTGCTTACAGCACGCGCATAGATTTCCCCCACGTACGCATGATTTCCCCCACGTACGCATGCAGTGCATATATAAAATAGATTTTTCGGATTCGGGGGCGATTCGGCAGAATCGCGCAACGAACTGGTCCAAACGTCGTCTCGCAAGAGCCGCCCAAACAAATTGGTCCAAACTTAACACTAAACTTTAAATAACATTTACTAATTACCTAAACTCTCCTTCATAAACAAACAGGTATAGTTCCTTATTTAAATTAAAGTCCATTACCAATTTACAGTGTTATAAACAATAAACAGATTTTATAAAATAAGTATTAACTTGTGTGAATATATATATATAAAGACTTATTTGAATTTGTAACAGTGGCGATAAAACTATTGATGTAAAAAGAAATGATTGAATAAAAATGAAGTTTTTGTTTTTGTGTTCAAACTAAAATCTTGTCTCAAACAAATGTGTTCTTCTTTTTGAGTATCAATTTAGTAATTCTATATACCTGTATTTCTATAGTCATATATTTTGACTGAAACGAACTAGGATTTTATAGAAACATCACTTCTATCTTTCTTCCACGAGATATGGCCACCAATACCAGGCTCGCCGTGAGGGAAGGTAGAGGTGATGCGGTCGACGCCCTCAACGAGGGCGACGGCCGGTACAATACTATCACCAAGTTTGAGGCTAATTCCTCTAATGGTTCTTATTACGATATGGCATAGCAAGGCTAAAACCTGTAATTTTAGAAATTGACATTTGACCTAGATCTATTTACCAATTACCCAAATCTGATCAGATCATCTTTCTTTAAATTTCATGGCCACATGAGTCAGCTGTTGACCTCCTACTAAACTAACAGTTGTACAGATCACCAAACTATAACTTATGCTAGTATCAATGTGCGCCCAGATTTCTGGGGAAACTTGTTGGTTGATCAAAAGGATTAAAAGGATAGGGATGGATAAGAGTAAGATGACTTGTTGATCTTTTTTTCTTTTCATTGTCCTCTATATATCAATTGTTTTCTGCTGCAGGCCTTAACCATAATGGAAACATGAAATACTTCACACAGGGTCACCATGGAATCATGGATTTTCTGATATTGAAAATAAACCTACTTTTGTGCTATTTAAGTGTTGCATTATCTCAGCCCCTCCTGATTATCTGTCTTTCACCCACTCTCTCTCTTTCTATCCCTTACCCTTCCCTGGCCATTCTGAGTCTGCCATCTCAGTCAATTCTTCTCTCACCTCCCTTCTCCCCCAGTCTCTCTCTGTCTCTCAATATCAATTCTCATGCCTTGACCGCTACCTCCCCGTCTTCTCACCATGCTCACACCCTTCTCGCACCGATAAACCAACACGAATCCCTCCCTCCTAAACAAAATAATTGAAATAGATTACAAATATAGGGTCTAGATCTAGTTATAATAATAATATTCATAAAATAATCATAACACTTTTAACAACTATGTAAATTAACAAAATATGGAATGCTATTTCTTTCATTCTGTAAACCGCTGTGTGCACAAAACACCCTAGCCTACGATAGGGAGTGATTCACCGGGCCCTGCCCCCACAGAAATTGCGTGCAAAACGAACCGGCCCCAGCCGTGCGAACAAGATGTTCCATTTCACAGTAACATCGCACATCGTTTTCTCAACATTTTAGACAATAACTCACATTACAGTTCATTTTCATATATGAAAAATATATATGGCATAACGAAATCCACCGAACATTCTTATAAAAGCCTAGAACTTACCTGCTGGAATACGGAAATCGACCCTGTTCCACAGAG
>JAVYIG010011494.1:0-60343 GCA_035222895.1 Strongylocentrotus droebachiensis | reverse complement strand
GAAATATTTTCTCCTAAAAAACACGAATAATTTGCTAAATATTCATATACATATCATGGAAAGGCGTAAAATACTTTGTGGCTAGCTGTGTCTCGCATGTGACGTCACGAATCTTGACGCTCTACGGAGGACCGCTGAATGCAACAAATCTGGATCTCAAAATTAACATCTTTGAGAGACGATTCCTGCGGCCCCCCTACCCCAAACATATTTTGAAGAGGGAGTTTTTTAAATATTTGATCAGCAAGGTTTCCCCTTCGCAATGAAATGAATTTTGCATCAATTAAAACACTTTTGATTCTCCGGGTGACTACTTTAAAATTAAAACGGCCAGGATCTGGACTACATAGGCTACCTATATATCTATCTGGCAACATATCTGTCTATCTATCTATCTATCTATTCATCAATCTATGAATCAAAGTAACCCTCGGACCCCGTGTCCACACACAACATTTTCCGTAATTAGGCGTGATTAGTTATACCGTTTCGGGATAGTTATACTGTTTCGCGATAGTTATACTGTTTCGCGATAGTTATACGATGAAATTCTGTGTGTGGACGCTTACTAACTATACGTCGTATAACGAAACGTCGTATAACGAAACGATGCCCAAACATGCGTTTCGTTATACGACGTATAACTAATCACGCCTAATCACGCCTAATCACGGAATATGTTGTGTGTGGACGTAGCTAGTATAACTAGTCGAACTAGAACGGTATAACTGGGCGGCGCTTAACGTGAACTCGAGCGAAAAGAGACCTGACCTCTCATTTCCGCTTCCATTTCATGATCGCAGTAGCAAACTGCGCATCTATACGATATTTCGCTGTAGAGTTTCAGGATTACTTTCTTCTTTGTGTGGACATCCTGAAATGTATACGATGATTCTTTATACGACATTTCGTTATAGAGTTTCGGGATAGATTGTTTTGTGTGTGGACACGCTGGGAGACCGGTCATTTCTTTGTGCTACCCCTAGATTATGGAATAGATTACCACAAGAAACAAAGAAGGCTCCACCACTGGATAATTTTAAATCAAGACTGAAAACTCACTTGTTCATATATAATAGTATGTATAGCCCAGCATTTACGAGCTCTTGCAGCGCAGTAGAATATGTCCACATAGTTATTGCGCTTTACAAATGAATATATCATATAATATTATATCATATGTTTGTGTTTTCAAATTGGCAGGTTGAACCCAGACAGGCCAAACAAGGATCTCAAGGAATTCTTCAACTATTGTCCAATTCCCGATAATCCTGAGGTGAGAAAAACAAAGTCCGTTTCAATTCGCCAGACGGTCTAAAACTTAAATTTAGACACAAAAAGGAATACAAATGAGGTGTTCTGCCGGTTTGTTTGTTTGTTTGTGTGTGTTTAAAGAGAAGGTTGAGTTCTGGGAAGAGGTGAACAAGTATTTGTGAGCGTTATCATTGTTATTATGCAAGTGTGAAAGAACATCAGATAAAAAATGTTCCCTGAAAAGCATGGCTCTTCAAATGCTTTCATATTCGAAATATGGCATGTAACAACATAAAATTCGGGATGGATTTTTATGCCACATGTTCGTGTAGCCCCATATACATCTTTTGGTGTACAGTGCTTGTAACTTTACCAGATGGTGCCAAATTTCTTATAATGTTGATGATTCAAGAACCTTGCAGTACAAAGCAATACTTATATGCTACATAGTTATCCTTTTCTGTTCGATTCCACACCGTTTCTTGAAATTGCATGACCAAAACTCAACTTTATCTTTTAGAGGATTAGAAAGGCACTCAGAAATAATGATAATAGGCCTATTTTCAGATTTTGATAGATTTTCCGGACTTGCGCCCCTCTCCCTTTTTTACTAGAGATTGATGGGTCAGCCTCTGAAACGTGTTTCAGTGCTTGAAAGAAAAAACTAATTTCATTTTCTTGTGGTGAAGAACTTCAATTAAAAAAAATGGCTAACAGAACTGAAAGAACCATGTTCTTATATTACAAAATATAGTACGTAGTATATGAAAAACGATAGATACATTTAAACTGAATATATAGTACATAATATATAGTACATAATAAATAATATATAATAAATAATATATGATATGTAATAAATAATATATAACATTTATTATATAATACATGTATATAACATAATGCACAATAGATAATAAATAATAAATCACGGACAAATCTACTTGATATTTGTGTTCTCAGATGATGTATCCAGAAAAGGCGTTGCCAGAATTTCAAAAATCCATGTCAGACCTCTTCAATGCCGCCATTCCTCTTAATAACAGAGTGCTAGAGATCATGGCAAGGGGACTCAACTTGGAGGTAGGTTTTAAAGCCCCACTGTACTACTTATATCTACTTGCGCCCCCCCCCCCCCCCCCACTCCGTGATCGGAGGGATACCATGCGTGTTACCAAAATGTCCGGTAAAGGGAACTTTTCACGCACCAAAGTCCGGCTCGTAGTACACAAAAGCCCGTTTTACACACCGGACTTAAAGAGAAGGTTGAGTTCTGGGAAGAGGTGAAAAATTATTTGTGAGCGCCATCATTTTTATTATGCAAGTGTGGAAGGACATCAGATAAGACATGTTCCCTGAAAAGCATGGCTCTTCAAATGCCTTTATATTCTGAATATGTCATGTAACATCGTAAAACTCGGGGGGTAGGATTTTTACGCCACGTGTTCTTGTAGTCCCATTTACATCTGTCTGTGTACAGTGTTTGTAACTTTACCAAGACTTGGCCAAATTTCTTATCATTTTGATGATTCCAGAACCTTGCAATACACACAAAGTCTTATATGCTAGATGATCAACCTTTTCTGGTCGATTTCACACCGTTTCTTTCACAATGCAATCGCATGACCAGAACTCAACTTCATCTTTAAGGGGTGTTTTCAAAAGGAGGGAACACGCATATGCGTACCCTAAATAACACTGAGTGGGGGGGGGGGGGGGGGCGGGCTTGCACCCTCTTTGTAGCAGACGGGCTTTCAACAGTGACGTACTGCTACTGTCTATTGTCGCTATTGTCCGAACAATGCCAGTAGAGGGCGCATACACATAACCAATGAGAATGCCTCCAGATTTAAAGCCTGTCTGCACTAGTTTGGCCAGGAGGGATTAGATTTCCCAGCGTGGTCACTGACAGGTGGTTATCTCATACAATCAGCTCTCAATGAACATAAGAAAAAGGGGATCGTGGGAGACAAACGGGGTACCGCTTAGGCATTGTTTGCTATATATAAAAGGCGCAAGTAGCTACAAGTAGGGTGATCACACTGCCTGTGCACACAGTCTGCCCCACGCACACACACACACACAACAGCAGTCAGTTGGTAGAAATAGCAATTTTCGTAAATTTATTTTTAAAAAACTGAAGAATATTTTTAAATTTTTATTTCACATATCTTTCAAGCATACCTTTAAATACAATTCTGTGTAGATTCATTGTTATAAGCATGTGGGAAATATGTTAAATTATTAATCAGAATATTGTCTTTTCAGCCATGTGTGACATGGCCCGCTGATCGCCCATTGACTGTTATTCTGCGTGGTGAAAATGCACCTCAATGTATATAACTCCCCTACCAAATGCAATATACTCATGTGTTTCACTCATTGAATCAATTTGTTGTTTACACTCAAGGTAGCCACAACTGTACTGGGGTCACCAAACTTTGTTTTTCTCTGAAATTCAGTCCATGTGGAATGTTATGGCCTGTTGAATAGTTTCTCGGAAAATCGTCATAAATCCTCAAATCTGACATTTTTTTTTAAAGAAAACTAAACTGTGATATAGCTGAAAGTCTGCAAATTCTTATCATTTGATCGGTTTTTCTAAATAATTTGTGAAACATATGAGAAAATAGCTGTAACGGTGATCCAAGCGATTTCCATCGCCATATTTTATTGGCATTGCAAAAATATTTGGAATTTAATGTTAATATTTGGTGTAAATATGATCTATAAATATATGATTTAAAAAATGCCAACAAAATGAACAGTTTGACTTTCCTATATATAATAATTAGCTGAAATGACCTAATTTGCATATTTGATGAATATTCATAATTTTTTTTTTCAATTTTTTTTTTTTTTTCCATACCTGTCTGATATACATAGGTTTCATTGATGTATCATGTTCGGTTTTGATTTGTTTACATATGGGCATATTAATTAGGCGGACTTAGTTATTTTCACAACTTTTTCATATCTGCAGATTCGCAAAAATGGCAAAAATTACTTATTTTGTTTGCTTTTGTTTTCAAAACGGTAATAGATATATGAATTTTCTTTTTTGTATTTTTTACCACAAAGATGATATTTTAGTGTCTGATAATTTAATTTATTATTTGTGTCCAAGAAAGTGATGAATTAAGTTGTCAACTTTGTCGAATTTTGCCATTTTTGCCAATTTGACCATTTCTGGCAGGTTTTTCGGTAATTTTGCGATATAAAAAAAAATGGTATAAATCACAACGCATTGACCGATTTCAATTCTGTTTTTTGTTTTTTGAAGCTTTCATAAAGCTTGATCACTTGCAATCATCAAATAACATGTGTTTGTTGTACTTATTTTTGGTGTGCTATACCTACTACAAGTAGTGCAGTCCCGCTTTAAGATTTTAATATTTGAAAAAAGCAATACACATGATGTACTTGCTCCCTTTATAATTCGAGGATCCTGTATAAGTCAACTGTCCCATCTCTATGTATATGGGTCTGAATTGTTTAGTAATAATCATAGTAATAATTATAAAAGAAGTATTAGTAGTAGTAGTAGTAGTAGTAGTAGTAGTAGGATAAGTAGTAGTAGTAATAACAATTATAATAATGATAGTAATCATAATAATGATATTGATGGTATTGATAGTAACAATAAATGAAATGATGATGATATTTGTAATGATGACAATACTAATAATAATATTAATACTAAAAAAGATAATGGAATTGATAATAATAATGATGACAATACTTATAATAATATTAATACTAAAAAAGATAATGGAATTGATAATTATAATGATTATAATAATAATAATAATAATAATGATAATAATAATAATAATATTAATAATGATAATAATAATAATAATAATAATAATAAAAACAATAATAATAATGATGATAATATTTTCTCCCTAGGACCCATTTTATTTTGTGGAGAGACACAGGTGGGTGGGAACAAAACGGAGCCAGACCGCACTCCGCACCCTCTATTACCCCTCCCTGGCTGACGTCAAGATCAAAGAAGATCAGGTCCGATGCGGAGAGCATTGCGACTATGGGGGGATTACTCTACTGTTTCAGGACAAACAACCGGGTCTGGAGGTAAGGATGAATAAATGAAATAGGGGTGGGTTAAGAACTCTGTCGTTGATGATGATAATGATGATGATGGTGATAATGAAGCTGTGATTATGAGGATAATGATGTGATGATGATTATGATTGTGATAATGATGGTGATGATGATGTGATGATAGTGATGATTATGATGACGATATTGATGATGAAAGTGATGATTATTAGGATAGTGATGATAATGGTGAAGTTGTGAGGTGATGTTGATGATGATGATATTGACAATGATGTGGCGTTGATGATTGTGATGTGATGATGATGATAGTAATGATGATGATGATGATGATGATGATGATTATGATAGTAATGATCATGATGTTGATGATGATATTGATGATGAAGGTGATGATGAGATTGTGATGATGATGATGATGATGATGATAGTGATGATGATGTGATGGTGATGCTTATGATGACCGTATATTGATGATAAAGGTGATGATGAAGGTGATGATGATGATGATGATATTGATGATGAAGGTGATGATGAGATGGTGATGATGATGATGATGGTGATGATGATTGATGACGATGATGTGACGATGATGTGATGATGAGGATGATGATGATGATGATTCGATGTGGTGGTGATGATTATGATGACGATATTGATGGTGATGATGATGGTGATCATGATTATGATAGTGATGATGATGATGGTGATGATGTATCCACTGTCTGCGAAGCTGAAATTAGAAATATGGCTACGCACTGTTGGCAGGTTGACCATGAGATGGCGCTGTGCAACAAACGGTACACTATGGCAGAACATTCATCAGTTCAGTGTCGCTTTAAAACTTGTTCTTCTTCTCAGGTGGAGAACGTTCATGGCAAGTGGATTCCTGCACCCCCGATAGAGGGCACTGTGGTTGTAAACATCGGCGAAATTATGCAGATGTGGACTTCGGACAAACTCATCGCCTGTGTAAGTATTATCAGCATTAGCAATAGGCCCGAGTCAAAACGGGGGAATATATATATGGTACATTAACCTTGAGATACTGTTGCCAAATCACCAAACCCTTTCGCGACAATCATTCCACATTTTGTTGTTTGGCTCAGAGCCCTTTGCATGACGACATTTCGTTTGATGATAGAATTATTAAAAAATAAAATAGGCTATTTCTAAAGCCTTTTCCTCCACCCTCTCCCTCCTTCACTCTCTCTAACCATCTCACTCTCTCTCTCTCTCTCTCTCTCTCTCTCTCTCGGTCATTTTCACTATCCCTGGTTTGTGTGTGTTATTGTTGCTCTTTCTTCTCATGTTTAATGTTTAATTCATAGCATTCTGGATCAAATAATTATACACACAAAAAACGTCAACAAAAGTAGGACACTTTGCTACTATAGGCTAATATAGGCTAATATGCAAACATATTACAACGACGTAATACGACGGTAATGCAAGCATGGTTTCTTTAGGAAACACAATTAACAGAGTAATGAAAATACCCTTGAGGTTGATTCCGTACTTGACCTTTCCATCGTCTTCTGTCTTCGTTCTTAACCAGAAACACCGCGTGATGGTTCCTGCGGATCATATCGACCAAGACCGACAGTCCATCGCTTTCTTCGGAAACCCCGACAACGACGCCGTCCTCGAGTGCATCGACCAGTCCAACAAGTACCCTCCGACCACGATCATTGACCTGCTCAATATGAAGTACGAGCAGACGACAAAGAAGAAACCGAATTCCAGGACCTACTGAAGGACAAATAGCTTCTATGTTGGTTTGGTTTGGTTTTCGTTTCAATGATTCTCAAATAATTCTATTTAAAACCCAGGGGTGCTCATTGCCCTTGATTTAATGAGAACGAAATGAGTTTCCAATCACAGATTATCCTAAATGTATTGTATAAGAGACTCTTTATCAACAAATGTGCGTCTGTTATAGCGCCACCCATTGTTAGAGGTGTTTGAGCCTTTTGTGTTTGTTAAGTCCAAATGTAACACTTTTATTGTGGTTCAATCTTTTGTTATGTCTTTTTATTCAGATAAGATTTCTATGGACACGAAGTGTAGATCGTGGTTAGATAGCATACTATGTCAAATGTAAATTATTTGTTATTTGTCCCAGGAGAGGAGAAATTGAGTTATTCAGATAGTGAGATGGTTAAATATCGTATTTCATCATATTACGTATTCTGACCATTCTTTGGCAAAACTTCCAGTGCCCCCTAACTTAAATATAAGTGAGCAATTGCACAAGGCCTCAGTTGATTGTACGATAGATCAATAAATCTTACAATCAATTGCTATCATTTCCGTCACAGGGCACTGATTGGGGTTGAGTATTACGTTTGTGTTTGTATTTCAAGTCAATATCATCATCTCATAGTTCTACCCATGATATATAGTACAATGTGTTTCCATTGTTCGGGGTTGGTACATTTTCTAATGATAATATTTCATGATGGTTGATGTCCTAATTCGTGAATGTCAGATAAGAAATGTGAATTTCAGTTTTGCGACAATATTTTATGAATAGATTAGGTTCGGGAAGACGGAATGAGACACTTGGAGGTATAAGGTATATTTTATTTACGTTCTTTTAATTGCCGCTAATTGGCACAAGACTAATTGAAAACAAGAAATGATATTTGTATACACATGTACTAAAATTTAACACACTGATTATGTTTCGATATTAGAGAAAAATGTACATTGGAAACTGACCCTACCGGTCTTTGTTGTTACAGTTGTTGTACACACCCAAGTCTCACTTAAGTTGCAAGAATGAAATATTTGCAGATAATAATGTGCCTCATAACATATTTTGAAATAAAACTGTTAACATAACCTGGATGTGTCACAACGAGTTTAATCATGTTACTATGGTTACATTATTTACATTTAACACGATCGTATCTACTTTCAAAAATTACCTCAAGGTCAATTTCAATAATGGCTGTATATCCAAGTCACGTCTGGATTACGTAATACCTCATTAGATATGTGACGCACGATGCTATTTAAATCTCCGTAGGTTTATATTACGAAATTAATTGCGATAGTGGTATTGTTCTACTTTTTCCAATTCAATTCAAATTATTTCCACGCATAAAATATAAAATATAACATAGATAAAAACATAGATAATTTTTCTTTTAATTCTAAGATTATTCTAAAGTCATTCATAGCATTTCCCTTTCCTTATTGTGGAAAAGTGAATATAATCATGATAATGAATATAATAATACGACGAATGATATAGTTATAATGATAATGATCATTATGATAATTGTTCTAACAATGATTATACATAATAATTACTGTACACATAACATCAGTGATATGTACAGTACCATACTACACGGGAATAGAAACAGAAATGAAGGAAAAACGCTATAAATGCGAGACACTGTACAAGCGGAAAAAGCTAAAATAATTCGTTTCAATAAATAGTCAGCTTGAATCTGGGGCCATTTTCATGAAACTTTTTGTCAATAACCAGTATCACATTTCTATAACAAGTTTACACTCAGCCAATCAAATGCAATGATTTCAGTAGTTCAAACAGTTGATGCAGCCTGTTATTGATAACAAGTTTGATAAAACAGGGCCCTGAACAGTGAATACTCCGACTTTGATTTGATTTGATCAACGTCAACATGTATAACATAATTACATAAATGATACACATAATAATGTTTGGGGGTAATTGGTATACCCTCGGTAATTTCGTAAAAGTCCAAACAGTGTTTATTCGGATGTATTCTTTAAAAATGCAAAATAAACATTAAATATCTTTGGATTATTGTACGCTATAAATTCTTTTAAAATAAGCTACAAAAGAGTACGTATAGGACGACAAAGGAAGAAAGGCGATACAAATCGTTTATAAATATACATGTACATCTAACATAAAAATTGCTAAATCCATTTCTACATCGGTCTGAAATATGGGGTAAATGCAGTTCAATGGTCTACAGGAAGCTCATTTGAAAAGAAACTCAATAAAAGGTTCTAGTAAAACTACCCCATGGACTACCACCCTCCGGATAACCACCCTCTAGGACAACTACCCCATAGGGAAACCACCCTCTAGGACGACTACCCCCGGGACAATTACCCTTTAGGAATATTACCCCCAGCTAACTACCCCCTGTATATCCCTCCAGAAATGGAGGCAAATGCTAAAAAATGTGAATATGTTTATATTATTATGAAGTAAAAAAGAAAGAAGACCTGAAATGGTTATTTTACCCCCCAAAAAAAACTACCCCCTAGGACAACCACTCAATAGGACAACTACCTCCAGACAACTACCCACTAGGACAACCACCCTCTATGACAACTACCCCCGATTAAAAAATACCCCAAGTGGTTATTGTCCGGGGGTGGTTAGGTGGCAGTTACCATAGGTGGTAGATGTCAAGGAGGTATATGTCCTAGAGGGCGTTTGCCCTATTTGGTAGTTGTCCCAGGGGGTAGTTGTCCTAGGGGGTAGTTGTCCTAGAGGGTGGTTATCCTAGGGGTGGTTATCCGGGGGTGGGTGTCCAGGGGGTAGGTATCCGGATAGGCAATAATGCATGAATAACTGTTTATTATGAGAAGCATTAAGAGGTACACGACTAAATCCAGTATTATAGTTATCATTATTAGTAGAAGTAGTATTCGTATTAACATGGTTATTGGTTACAATAAAGATTCCGCACTTAAAGGCGCACACTCTCCACTCCACTGGGAAGCCTTCTAGCCGGTTGCTTTGAATTACATGTTTTTTAATTTTGAAAGCGGTTGTTTATTTGTTCGCACTTTGGGTTTATTACTCGATCAATGACAAGTAAAATGTGAGCTCATGTTTTGTTCTCAACTTTCTGATGTCAATCTGTCGGAATATTGTCTCCATCTAGTTCTAAGTATACGTCGCTAGAACCATGAGAGCTAGTCAAGGAACAGCTATTGGAAGTGCTGACATACGACGAATAATTGTCACTAGAGTCAATGTCTCTATTATTGCAAATGGGGTACAATTGAGTGTCATATAAGGAGGAAGTGATGTCACAGAATTTTGAGTTGGACTCCCATTTAGGAGCATGATAAACAGGATCAGAATCTAGGTTACTGGTACTATCAGGTTGTCTTGTGTCTACCTCCTGATCTGGTGTATGATTTGAGTTGGCCATTTTGAAATGCCTCCAAGTGGCATAGGACAAGGGTGCTACGATGCACGATATGATGACCACAGCGGCCAAGGCACCAAGAATGGCAAATGTAACAACGTGACCTGGACGAGACGTAGACGAAAGCTGGTCCCCTACTGTTGGTTGGCTTATTGCATGTGTGTTTTTATTCCAGCTGACTGTTAATCCATGATGTGGGTTTGAGAATGGTTGCATATTCATAACATTTTGTGTAAGATTAACTATAAAAGAAGATTTGTATGTGAAATTGGCAAGAACGACCAAACAATAAATTCCACTTTCTATGTCTCTCTCACGTACGTGAAAGAAGGTGATATCTGATCTGAAGGGAGCTGTTCGATTTATCTTACAATTGAAATTTTCCTTCAGCTTGATTTTTTTATTCCCGCCGAAATACCACTGAATGTCGACTCTATCGTGCAAAACAGTATTCTCCAAAGAACAAGAAACTGTAAGACTCGTGTCGTATATTGTTTTTTCATTGGGTGTCTGTAATATTATGCTCAAGGTAATGTTGCCCTGATGGGGTATAAGAGGTATAACAGTCTGCTCTAGAACATGTATAAAGGGAACACTTGAGCTCACAGTGAAAGGTATGACGTTCACATGCGAAGAACTAATTGTCTGACCTATTGAGTTGGTAACTGTGCAGCTTATTTCGGCTTCCAGACCATCCTCAGGCACGACAACATGAAAACTTGTAGATATTTCAGCCGTCTCCGAAGACGAATCACATCCTACAAAAATTCCATCAGGCAAACAAGACCAGATACATGTGAATTGGTCAGGATATCCATTTACCACACACAAGAATTTGATCGGATGATTGTGAAGGACTTCAGCATTCGAAGGATGAACAATTACGTTAGGAGCATGAGACACCTTGATAGGTCCTACGAAACATTGCAAAAGGCGCTCTGGAAATGCCATTTCACTCGTCACTTCGCAGACCAGCTTCTTCAAGTGCAGATCCTTTGTAATCGACAGTTTGTGTGACAAAACACGGTAGACTGTCGTATCGCGATTCGGTGGAAATGGTAATATCGTCGCATCGGGAAACAGTTTCCATCTCATATCAACAGCCGGGTTACTTCTGATGACTTTACAAAAGATATCTAGGACGTCACCCTGTCGAAAAGGCTCAGCGTTTTGTGGACCACACGATAGGTCCTTCCTCGTAGGAAAATACTCTACCCTCAACTGCGCAAGACGAGATGAAAAACAAATATGTTGGTCTACGGAAGAACGCATGTCACATCTGAAAAACTGGACTATTTTTACAACGTGTACAGTTATCACAGATATTACCGCATTCGTCTCTGAATGATATCGTTTAGAAACATGAGCATTGTTCATATCTGGATTGATATTCCAAACGATGAAGTCAGCCGACAGCTTGTTGGCGGTACATGTAAAATTAAAAACATCTCCTTCTCTTGCAACTGCAAAATAAGGTTCGATTGTTAGATTCCCGGATGACATTTCGCATGCACATGATGTCGCGAAGTGTGTAGCAGTCAGTAGAATCTTTAAAAAGATTGAAGCTAAATACGCGTGTTGTTTTAACATTGTCATTATAGTCTTACGTCTTAAATATGTAATAAATCAGAATCTTTCAGAACACTTATAGTGGGTCTCAAGAAAAGAGACATTCGAAATTTGAATTGTTTTCAAGGAGACGATCAGAATAATAAGAATTCTTGAAGCATTAGGCTTATCGATTTGACCGAAGGACTCGTCTATGTTGAATAAAGTCTGTCTAGGGTGCTGAAACTGAACTGTAAATTTTCTGTTATGCTGAGGTGTATATTGGTACTATGTTTTAGACGTAGATACTCGAAATGACAAATCAGACCTCTCGAGGGCTCGTGGGGAAGTGAGTAGTATATTCAAGAGTACTTCAATCGACAATTTATTTTCTGAAGAGACAGTTTTTTCTTTTCTGGAAAACGAATGAAGATTCTGTTATGCGGAGTTGTATATTGGTATTATGTTTTAGACGTAGATACTCGAAAAGACAAATCAGACCTCTCGAGGGCTTGTGAGAAAGTGAGTAGCATATTCGAGAGTACTTACAATCGACGATTTATTTTCTGAAGAGACAGTTCTTTCTTTTCTGGAAAACGAATGAAGATTCTATTATGCGGAGTTGTATATTGGTATTATGTTTTAGACGTAGATACTCGAAAAGACAAATCAGACCTCTCGGGGGCTTGTGAGGAAACTAGTAGCATATCCAAGAGTACTTAAAATCGTCAATATATTTTCTGAAGAGACAGTTCTTACCTCTCTGGGAATCGAATGAAGATTTTAGTAGTTGTATTAATCATTATTATGTTGAATAAAGGGGTATTGGGGGAAAGGCTCCCATGTCTGTGTGGTAGCCACTTCTGCCCAGCCGCTGGACTCGTCCGTCCGGACCTGGGACCCGTAACACAAAGCTTACTGCGGGCCCCTATCGCGGCGGTGGTTCGTACTCGTCTACAATTAAGTGTTATGCACTCGCACAGCAGTGGGGAAAGGTTCTCGTATTGAGTGATATTCTATTGTTGACAACCAACATATACGCTATTGGTTAATTAGATGGAATTCGCGCGATGGAGCAAAGTGACCACTTGTTGGAGACGAGATGCATTTTAGGGAAATTTGCATCTTATGCTGTTATTTTTCCATGCATTTCAATATTTCCTTTTCCCCGCTAAATTTCAATTTGATTCTCTGAAATTTTTCATTTTTACATTCGAATTTTCATGAGTTCAATTTATAATTTCAGGGCGTACTAAAGCGTCATTATGTTTTGGAAACTTGATTGTAAATTCTTGTTTTAGCTAGTATGAACATTACATTCATCACAAATAGCAAAAGAAACACTGCAGTACCACTTGCAAGTCCCGTTATCACTTTAAGATACATGAATACACTATCAAGATCTTCAGGCGTGTGACATGTGGTGATTTTTTTATTTTCTTGATCGCTGTATGTAACATAGCCAGATGATGAAGTTTCACTATGTACTGGTATGCTTGGTGGGCATGGATCTAAACCGTGCGATCGTACATGAGTAACCGGGTCCCAAATGTAATCATTGCAGCCACACCTACGTTTGGGTTTTCCGACCGTTGATGTACAACAGTATATGGGGATTGATCTTTTTATCAAAATCGTCTGCATTAGAGTTGTTTCGTTTCGAGACAGTCTTGTGAAAAAGGGCGTCTGTTCACCACTTTGATAACATTCAAATACTACTGGGTCCGAGTCTCTAACCAAAAGAGCAAAACATTCGATTACAGTCCACATCTCTTCAACACTATTTATATGTTTAACATTATTTACGTTATGGCCAGACATTGGTATGCAAAATGCCATACCTGTGAGTATGGAAACTTCTACTGTTATTTTATGCCTATATCTTTTATCTATGATACGATTAACAAGTACGTCAAATGTAAAGGTTCCTGCATCTTCTCTTGACACATTGCTTATTTGAACTTCGACGTAATTATGAACCACACCGTCCACTACTACAGAAAACCGTCCCCTCTGACTCTCACTTAATCCAACATCATCTAATTTATCAAAGTCATAAAAGGGCTGCCGATGACCTAAGGTAAGCTGTACTTCTCCATTTGGTACAGTATGATATCTAAATCTAACGGCTCCTAACTCACCTTCAGTTAATGTCAAACTGGAAGGTTTGCGTGGAGAAATTTCGCTTGAGAGAATCAATATGCCGACAAACGTTATATAGAACGTTATCTTTATCAAATCCATATCTGATCTTGGGTAAGAATATGTTCTAGATGTTATTATCGCGTTTCCTCCTAATCTTTGCGATATTATGTGGCGTTGTGGTAGACCTGTGGGTTTTTATACGCTGTCCCCTTTTCAAAACAGTTTGTACCGCGTTCATATATAGGTTAATCGTGTTTTGCTGCAATCAAACTCTCCGGACATGTGGTGCGAAATGCCAGGCAAGTCAAAATATTTGCATTTAATGGAGAAGATTCCCTACTGCTGATAATCGGCCCTTTGTTGCCTTGCTCTTGATGAAACTGGGGAAAAGTAAAATACAATGATAACATTATATTTCATATTTTTTGGACAGCATTAAGTCGTTATGGGCAACTTGGGGTTTTGTGCTTGGACGCATAACACAAATAAAGCTGTAACATTTGACTCTATATATGACAACAACAAATGAAGTTCAATTTAAAACATAGCCGAACATATCAAGTCAAGTCGGCATTAGAACCAAATGAAAAATGAAACCAAGGAAGTGAGTTATATTGGGCTTTTCATGTGCATGTCCATTATTGGTTCTGTTCATAATTGTTATTTGTAGAGCTTCCTCGTTGGAAACCCCTACCTCCCCCCCCCCCTCTACCACCCCTCAACGGCTCGAAATTACCAAAATGGAGCTGGCATGACATATGCGAAGAAATTAATAATGGCATCACCGAGTCCTTCATATGAAAGTGGTGAAATAGTTCTTATGTATAGAGCGAAAGTTTCATCTAATCAACCATACTATAGTATACATATATCATTATCAAAGATGAATTGCGTCTTATAGTTTACAATCTATCAAACTAGTACTATTTCTTCACACATTTTTCTCTGCGATCAGAGGAAGCAGGTCTTAGGGAGTGTCTGCTACGAGCGTTGCGGGTATAGCTTGTTGGCGGAGATATACTTAAGAAGTTTTACTTTCATCAGGTTCAAATTAGGGATTTTAAAAGTTCCCTCTTGGGGATAAAGTGGGGACGGGGGCTACGAAATATCTCAGAGTTCCATTTTTCGACGTGTTTGTTTACTTTCATGTCATATTTTTCGTCAGACTAGAAGTGCAGATAAAACCAACTAGTTGAACCTTTATATCAACTTACCAAATTATGCTGTACATTAATGTTCGTCCTCTGTCAAATGTCATTAATTGTTGTCACGAGGTGCACCAGGGATTGCGTCGTCGATTGTCTTGCCCTTTTGATTTGTATTAATCAAATGTCAGAGTAAATGCAGAAATAGTTGATATAATATTTTATACGAAATATTCAACAATGAATACTGTAATAATTTTATATTAGTTAATTATCCGCTATGAAACATTAAACATTGTCATAACTTTCATAATCAGATAAATACTGTGAATTATTTCTTTTTTTCCAGTATTTCATGGAATGGTGGAAAAGAATTTCCATTGTTACAATTACATAGTATTCCGAATAGAGATTTTAAATCAAACAGGCAAGTACTTTGGAGACGCTTTTTATAGAGACTTCGATGGTCAAATTAGTTTGTAGTCGAATATCAGAGTCTCTATAAAGTGCCTGTTTTAATGTTAATTCCATTTGAAACAAAAGAGTCCTTTGCGAATAATGGATTCACGTTGTGTATTATGTATTAACAAATACGGTCAGTGTATCAATATTGCATAATGAAATGCAATATATGAAATATATATGATTGTATATATGATTGTATACAGTGGCGTAATGAGCAAAAACGTTTGGGGGGGGGGGGGCTGAACGTTTGTCAAAGTGAGGTCTAGGGGTAAAACCCCGGCGGGGGTCAAGGGGCGGAGCCCCGAAGCTCAAGGGGTATGGGAAAACAGTGGCGGTTCCAGGAATTTCTTACCGGGGGGGGGGGGGGGCACAAAATGGCATGGGGTTAAATATATATAAAACGATAAAGCGACAGAGCGAGGCTTTAGCGGCGAGGACCGGAGCGACCAAGCGGGGGTGGGTCTGGGAGGGGGTTCTGACCCCCTCCCTGAGTAGGAAGCATTTGCAATTTTAGAACCACATTAGACGCATATTCAGGCACTTCCTGGAATAATATGACGTAGAATTGCTTTCTCCTACCCCCTCCAAGAGATCTTTTGCAATTTGAGAACCATATTTGGCGCATTTATGTCCACCGGCACTTCCTGAAAAAAAAGGCCTTCTGATTGGTTAGACGTTCAGGGGGGGGGGGGGAGGGTTGTAGAGGCCACCGCTAACTGACAAAACTAGCCACCAATTACCAACAAATATATTAACACCAATGCCCCAATGTCTACTAATTTAAGCCTATAAACCCCGGGCCAGGAACTAAGTTATTTTTCAGTTTTTCCCCTCCCGCGCGAAGCGCGGAAGCTGTGACACTTCATTAAATTATTAGAGGAAGGAGACGATCGGTTATACCGTTCTCGACTCTTCTTGTTTCGCCCGCTCCTCCCGCGCGAAGCGCTGAAGCTATGACGTTTCATTTAAATATTAGAGAAAGAAGACAATTCATTGTACCGTTCTCGACTCTTAATCCTTGTCTGAATTCAGTTCGCCCCCCTCCCGCGCGAAGCGTGGAAGCTTTGACGTTTCAATAAATTATTACTCTTAATCCTTGTCTGAATTCAATTTCACTCATCCCGCGGGAAGCGCGGAAGCTTTCACGTTTCATTAAATTATTAGAGAAAGATGACAATTCGTTGTATCGTGCCCTTGTCTGAATTCAGTTCCCCCCACCCCCCCCCCCCCTCCCGCGCAAAGCGCGGAAGCTTTGACGTTATTCTTAATCCTTGTCTGAATTCATTTTCGCCCATCCCGCGCGAAGCTCGGAAGCTATCACGTTTCATTAAATTATTAGAGAAAGAAGATGATTCATTGTATCGTGTCCTAATTGTCTGAATTCAGTTCCCCCCCCTCCCTCCCGCGGGAAGCGCGGAAGCTTTCACGTTTATTAGAGAAAGATGGCGATTCTTTGTACCGTGTCCTTGTCTGAATTGAGTTGAGTTTGAGTTGAGTTTATTTTATTTATACACGGTAAAAGCCCGAAACAGTTCGCAGACTGGTTTCAATCAGGGCCGTGTCGATAAAAAACAACAAAATCATGACATATAAACAAAAGTAATATAACACTGACAGATTCACAACCATAACACGACAATATATAGGAAATAAGCTAAAAACACTTTACTTAATTAGAACTATATTGGTAGACCAAAAAGATTTATATATATAAAGTAAAAACAAAAAGAAGTTTAACAAGATTATAAATAAGTTAAAAACATATTATGTATTTATGTTAAATATTAAATAATCAAACTTTAAAACAATAAACAAAAGAAAACACACATAATGTAGAATGTGTAATAATTATAAAATTAAGACAAATGCGTATAAGTAAAATGAAGTATGGAATAATAATAAATACTTAAGAGCATTATGAATATGGATCAGTTAAATACTACATATATAACTGTTTTTGTTTTTAAAGAGACAAAAACTGATATCGTATTGCAAAGATCATATTGCACACGATTAGACATTTAAAACATATTGCGTAGGAGTAATATAACATAAATAACAATGATAAATAGGTTGAAATTATGAAAATATGTATACAACTATAAAACCTTAAAAACAAACAACAACAAAGCTCTCTTAAACTAATAAGTTAGCCCCTCCCCACACACTGATTTCGTATTACGTCAGCTTTGCCTTAAAAATATTTAACGATTTAGCACCTTGTACTTCATGTGGCAAGTTATTCCATGTTAAGGCCCCTCTATATTTAAAAGATCTTTTCATAGTCTCAGTCTTTGGTCTTATTGTTTTCACATTGTATAGACTTGAACGTGTATTGTATGTATGGTCAGCAAATATGAACCTTTCTACTAAATACTCAGGAACTTGTTTTGAGACAATCTTATACATCATAATTGCTACATTCTTTGTTCTATTATTGTCAAGTGTGTTCCAATTTAGTCTTGTTAAATTTTCATCTGATGAGGAATACCAAGAGGACCTATTAATTATTCGAGCTGCTCTATACTGAATTTTTTGTAACTTGTTTTTCTGTGTACTTCCACATCCACCCCATACTACATCACAATAATTTAAGTGAGACAATACTAGTGAATTATAAACCAATTTCATTTCATATTCATTTACTATATTTCTTATAGATTTCAGCATATATAATCCGTTACTTGCTTTTTTATGAATAGTATTAATATGTTCTTGCCATGCTAACCTTTCATCTAAAATTACCCCAAGGTGTCTACACTTTCTAACTCGAGTTAACACAGTATTGTCTATAGTAATGTTTAAATCATTATCTTTAACTTTATCCAGACGTTGTTTCGTACCGAATACAATGTATTCAGTTTTCTTTATATTCAAATTTAGTTTGTTTTGTATCAACCACTTTTTAACATATTCTAGGTCTTCATTTATCTTTTTACTCAATTCTATTCAGTTCCCCCCCCCCTCCCGCGCGAAGCGCGGAAGCTATCACATTTCATTCAATAATTAGAGAAAATAGACGATTAATTGTAGCGTGTCCTTGTCTGAATTCAGTTCCCCCCCCGTCCCCCTTTGACGTTTCATTTAATTATTACTCTTAATCCTTGTCTAAAATCATTTTCGCCCATACCGCGCATAGCGCGGAAGCTTTCACGTTTCATTAAATTATTAGAGAAAAAAGATGATTCATTGTATCGTGTCCTTGTCTGAATTCAGTTTCTCCCCCCCCCGCCCTTCCGCGCGAAGCGCGGAAGCTTTGACGTTTCATTTAATTATTACTAAAATCATTTTCGCTCATACCGCGCGTAGCGCGGAAGGTTTCACGTTTCATTAAATTATTAGAGAAAGAAGGCGATTCGTTGTACCGTTAATCCTTGTCTGGATTCAGTTTCCCCACTGAGCCTGACGATGTACATGTACGTATATGGAACGATCGTTCGCAAATCTGTGCATGCACAGCCCGAGTGGTGGGTAGCATGTTATCTCCCGGTAGTGCTTGTCGCAGTATAGCTTCTGGAAAGGTTTCTACTAGTGTTACTGTTAGTGGCCACTAATGCGCATTAGTGACTATTACAAAATTTGCTCTTCCTGGCTATTTGCGAATGTGTCAGTTTGCAACAGAAATGGAAAAACGCACATTTTGTTGAAAATCATGTTATTATCACGAACATTTATAAATCACCTGTATGGAATTAAAAATAAGTCATGGTTTCATTTTATTGGGGGGGGGGGGGGGGGGGGCTGGCGCCCCCCTAGCCCCCCCCCCCCCACCAGTACGCCAGTGATTGTATATAAAATTATCTTGAAAGTAAGTAATTTTTAGTTTAATGTATTTGACATTAACGAGGGTTGCGAAATTATATTGTTTTAAGAAAAGGCATTTATACACTTACGATTAACACCACAACGTTGCCGATCAACGCGCCAACTGCGCTGCCTAGGACCGCTCCAAAAGGTCCAGCTATTACAGATCCAACCCCAGCGCCTACACAGGCTCCAGTAGTGACTGTTGTAACGGCCTAAACAAAGATTAAGCAAGAGCGGTAACAGGTTCATACAGAAACTCGTATTTAGTAATTGCTAATAAATCATCTTAACGTTAATAATTGAAGTACATTATAATCGATGGTATTTAAACCATGCACATGACAATTACGTGTATAGTCTTCAGCGCTGTGAGTGATTTTTAGCTGGGTTATGTTTTTTTTACCTGACTGCTAAAAAGATAGTTGTATGCTTGGGCAACCAGGTTACTGGCAGCTTCAAGTCATGTTGGTATGCGGGATTAATATCAATACCAAAGGGCACAGTATTCATAAACAAATCATCGAATACAAGGTCAGACGCACCTACAAGATAATGATTCAGAATATGATTTATAGATATATTTACCCATCAAAATATGAGATTTCATACTTATAGCATAACAACATATTAATGACATCAAGTTCAAGTTCATTTATTCAAAACCACACAAAACATGATAAGAGACTGATAATAGTACATTAATCAACATGTAATAACTTGATTACATCATTAAGTGAATGGTTTTTAGGACCCCTGTAGAAGCTAAGCTTGTGAGCGGGGCCCTATAGTCAACAAAATACATATTTTAACGATATGGCAAGGTGAATAAAAAGAATGTAATGTTTATACAAGGGATGGAAACAAATTAAGCTACAGAATAAAGAACAAAAACAAATATTCACACACACGCACGCGCACACGCACTCTCTCACACACACACACACACACACACACACACACACAAACAGTCGTCTATTAGCATTTGAGAATGAGAAATTATTAAAGGTAAGAGTAGAGTGGGTCATATTTAACTCACCAGTGATTTCTTTACATCATTCTAAAAGTAATGCAAGAAAACAAATGGAATATCATTAAATGTATAACAATGAAATATTCAAAATTACTTGATTGTCGGGATTGTAAAAGTAAATTAACATTTTTGTTGTAGGAAAAAATCCATGCATCTTATGGTATCATGCGGCACTAAAAAGCTTAATATAATGCTCTCTGCAGGAAATCTGATTTATTTCTCATAATCACAATGATAATAATGATACGACACTGACATCAATACTGCTTTTAGACAAAATACGGTACGGGTCATACTTTTGAAAGGTCTAGAAAAGGTCAGAAATATCCATTTATGAGCCTGGAATTATGTTCACCATTTTATCACTATGTTCTCGTCGATCATTTTTAAACATGTAAAAATATTTTCAAATATCAGATCGCTATTATCTTTTAGAATATGGAATCATCCCCTTATATATTTATTTTAGTATATAACAGAAAGAGGGTTTTGAAAATGGGCCTACCTTATCCATTTGAACCCTTGACAAGGAAACCCCCTGCGAATAACAAACGTGATTGTATGTCAAATTGATATTAATCACGAGCAGGCGCGTACGCAGGGGGGGGGGGGGGGTTAACCTCCCCCTTCAGTTTTTTGTATGTGTGTTTTTTCGGAGCAAACCCCCCCCCCCCCCCTTGAGATTTTTTTTTTTAATTTTTTAAATAAAAAAAAAATACAAAAAATATGCCAATGGCTGACCTAAAAAAGGTGACCTTACCCCCCCGCCAACGGAACAAAATGACAAATTTTCAAATTTCGAGACCCCCCCCCCCCCAAAAAAAAAAGTGTCCTCTTACCCCCCCCCACCCCCCCCCAATTATTCAGCGGCTTGCTGAGTCGTTGCGAAATTCTCGGCCCGATTTAAAAATGTAAACCCCCCCCCCCCTTGAGAAAATCCTGCGTATGCTACTGATCACGAGTATTTTACATTATTTATGTAAAAAACGACGTAAAACGCCGGGTAGGGCAACGCTTGCATAATATAAGGATAATTTTGTTTGAGGGGGCTGAGCTAGTATTCTTTAAGCGCCACGATGGCATACATACTCTTATCGTTGAATCAAGGGGATACCTCTTCCCTGCCCCCCCCCAAAAAAAAAAAAAGGGGGGGGGGGAAGAAGGAGAAAAAACCACCCTTTACTCTCTTTTCATACAGGGGATAGGCTGCGATTAAACATTATTTACTGTGTACATTATACAAAATTAATGGAAAAAATTACAATAATCGCTGAAAAACATTCTCCCTGTGTTTAATGTCGAAGTTAATTAATAAACATAAGGATTTAATGGGAAAAATTGAGGTACTAGATATCTTACAAATGATAATAATATTGAATGGATGTTCTTTCATTATATACAAAGGTATATCGCACTCGCTTTGAGAATATTTCACTCGTCATGCT
This sequence comes from Strongylocentrotus droebachiensis, assembly GCA_035222895.1. Lineage (NCBI taxonomy): Eukaryota > Metazoa > Echinodermata > Echinoidea > Camarodonta > Strongylocentrotidae > Strongylocentrotus > Strongylocentrotus droebachiensis. The sequence goes on along the minus strand of JAVYIG010011494.1, from coordinate 38,247 downwards.
GACTCATGAGCTATACTCAGCTCGTGGGATATACCCTTGTATTCTCATATATATATATATGAACCGACAAATTCAGAATATCCCAAGTGATTTTATGTAAATAAATATATATAAAAATACACACACACACACACACTCAGCAAAAAGAGAAAGTGGATACTCTTGAGTGTTCAACATTTTCATATAAACCGTCAATGAAATGTTAGAGTAATAAAATGTAAATATATATCACATTTATAAAAATTAATACTCTACTAAATAAACATCAAATAAATCTTGAACTTTAATGATTGGAGGGGCACACCCTTTTTACGGTTAGAAGTTCTGATTCCGACAGTTGCTTTATAGAGCAGTTTTAATGAATATGCGCATCTGAAAGATATCCTTGCTCCACAATGAAAACAAAAAAGGAGAAAATAATCAGGAGGATTGAGCTCCTGATTTGAACTAAAGTCTCAGGACTGCATTGTTTTTACAAGCACGGTCAAGATGTCTCTTCCTTTTATTCAAGATCGTGGCCAAGCCATATACCCCCTGGTTAGATCAGAGAACAAGACGATATGAGCCCCGTTAGAATGAGATAGTGTTTCGACTCTGACCAGGGTTCCTCCACATGGAGAACATCTCATAATCTATTAGGTCACAACTTCGAGACACAACTAGAACCGTCTTCTCATGACGCAGGTCATGTAGACTCGTAAGAACCTTCACTTCCTCAGGCCAATCAGATCTTGACTGTTGTAGAAAGTCTGAACATCAAATCTGTAGACACCTTTATACGTTCATACGCCTCAGTCCTCTTGACAACACATTTGCTATGTTGTCTACTTCGGAGATATGTCGCCATTTGCTAGGGTCCGTGTTGCTCTGGATTTATCCCACCCTCGTAGCAATAATCGGGGCAGCGCCAGGAGCGTCACGACGTAACGGACATGTGCGCTATATAAGAAGCCGCCATTATTATTATTATTATTATTATTATTATTTTTTTAATTATTATTATTATAATGAACGTCTTGAAGTTCCTTGTCTTAGATCTTACCCATGAGAGGGCTATCGTACTGTATGTCAAGAGGATTCTATCTCCATCGTCATCTTCTCTATTATCGTACTGTACATCTGCTGACAAGAACTGCGGCCTGAAGTTCAAGGCGGGGAACCGTCAGTGGCTTGAATGGTGCTACTCGTGATTTCGCTGCTACAAATCTTGTCTTGTTAAAATATTTGTATCAGACGTGCTAAGCTCCACCCTAAACAAATGCTCGTCATTAATTGATTACTTAATTAAACAACGGTTACCGTATTTTATTTACCTAATTACCTTCAAAGCAATTTTAAGTTCTAAAAGGGCACTAGCAATGTCATAAATATGAATAAAAGTAATACTACAATACACCTTGAATGCATTTTTTGTCTTAAATAAGACCTTAAATGTCCCTTTAAAATTCCATGCGGATTGAGGCTTTTTTTCTTCATTTTACCAAATCTAGATTGGATATCCGTAAACATTAATGTGTACAAAATTATAATTCATTTTTACTGATCGATGAGCTTTTATGAATAATATGATTTGAAAAGACTGCACTTACCTTTACAATGTAGTTCCAAATTGCTTAAAAAGAAAAGATAGAAAAGGGCTCCGTTGGATAGCAGTTTCTTTTAACTGAATCGGACTAATCTCCACTGTTTATCAATTGCTTTTTTTAAAATTAAAACGTGAATAAAAAAATAAAAAATAAAATAAAAATGGTACAGTAAAAATAGTGGACTCTAGTATAGCGCTCATGTCTGGCACATTGTCACTTCTGGCGCTCTATTAGTATTACCCTGGCTTTAGTACAAACATCATCATTATCATGACCACAATCACCACCACTAATTATTAATACCATTATCATCATCGTCATCATTATTATCATCATCATCACCACTATCTTCTTTCTCCTCCCCTTTATCTTAATCATCTCCTCCTCTTCTGATGTGGCTCTTTTTTAAATAAAAAAACAACATATCATCAAATATCATCAAATAAATCGACATGCAGTTACGTTTTTCTTATGTAAGGTTATGTAAGTTAAGATGGTTAATAATTTATTATGATATCAAATTCATAAGCAAATAGGGTGCTCAAAAAAAAAATCATCTGAATAGACTGAACTTTGTTTCGTATTTATAGATTGTTAGTATAACGTTATAGAAATTTCTTGAAAAACACGCGGTGACCAGCAGTGCAAATCCACATTCAACGGAAAGTTCCAGTCGAAGTGCCGTTAGGATCTGCGCCACAATGCCAGTTCAGTAATATCCTTTACAAATTTCTCCGGTTTAGGGTTCCTTTTTCATTTTGCCAAGATTGCATATCCGTAGATAATAATGTTTTCGAAATTATGTTTAAATGTTCTGATTCGTGATTTGTTTTAATGAACAATATGATAAAACAAGACTGCACTTACCTTTACAATGTAGGTCCAAATTGCTTTAAAAGATGAGATAGAAAGTGACGCAGTAATAATAATAATCAAAATTGTGGAGTCTTGTATAGCGCTCATGACTTGTAAGGCACATTGCCACTTTTGGCGCTCATTTATAATTATCCTGGCTTAAGTACAAAACAAACTTGATGATGTGGCTCCTTTTTATTCTAGAAAAAAAACACGAAAATGTCATCAAAATATATCTTGAATGCAGAACAAATAAAATCGACATGCACTTACGTTTTTTTTTTAAAGGAAAGGTTATTTAAGTTAATATGGTTAATGAATAACTTGCATATAATATTCATGTGCAAACAGGTGGTTAAAACAAATATTATCTGACTATAATGGACCCTTTTTTGTGTTTAGATTATTAGTTTACCTTTTAAAATGGAAGTTTCTTGAAAAACATGCGGTGACGTTTTCATCATGCAAACGACATTGATCGATGAAGAGTAATTAGATCAAATGTCAAAAGCTGTCTAAATAGCAAGCTGAAGCCGTGTCACGATTTAGTTTTTTGTGAAATTAGTTTTGTATTATCATTTATCAATTGAAATACCAGAAAATATGAGGGCAAGGGTCATCTTTAGGCCGCCCAAAAAGGGGACTCATAAACAATGATAAACAGTTTAAAAAAAAACAAAGGGCTGTCTTAAATAAAGTCCATGGGAGCCACTGCTAAGAAAAAGAATCATGTTTCTCTTATCTCTAGGCCGCTATAGTCCATCGCACAAATATTATTATGTACTTAACGATTCTTCTTCTTCTGATAATCGACCCCCCCCCCCCTCCCTCGCAGAATAACAAAATTCCCGTGTTACGTAATTCATCTTTGGCGGGGAAGACAACCTAATTTTAAATTACGTTAAAAAAAACCGGATCATCACACGCTTTATTGGAATTACATTGATATAGAAGTTTCTTGTAAAAACACACGGTGACATGTTCATCCTTCAATCGACATTGATCAATGAAGGGTAATTAGATCAAAAGTATAAAGTTGTCTAAATAACAAGGTAACCACGTATCACGATTTCATTTTTCGGAAAACTTGTTTTATATAATCATTAATCAATAAAATTACCAGAAATGTATTAGGGGAAGGGTCTTTATTAGAGCGCCAAAAAAAGGGGGACTAATAAACAATGTTGCAGGACAATTAAAAAAAAAAGTATTGTCTCAGATAAGGTTCAGGGGAACCACTGCTATCTTTACGGATTAGGTCCAGGGGCCATCTTAAGGCCCCTGTTGGGTTGCAGGGTAAGAGCGGGGTAAGGAGGCGGAGCCCCCGGACGCTCTTCAAGGTGGCCGTCGCAAGCAATACAAATTGTAGTTTTCTACTTGAAAAACACACATCCTTTATCATTTCACTTAGTAAGAAATCATCTCTCTTTCTCTTTTAAAGACAATTTCATATAACTCTCTTAGATTGATTGATTTAGATTGAAAAGGTTTTATTGATTGCACTTCGCAGCCAGATGGCTGAATTATGAACAATTTACATTGGCAATAAATTACAATACATACAAATGTGGTTTGACATTCTCACAAAGTATAATATACAGTATATAACAAAATTCATAACAAAGTTTATAACCAATATGACTAAGGCAATAACAGGCAAATTAAGTCACGATTAAAATATATTTTGTGAGGTGACACAAGAGTAGGTCAAGGGATGAGCAAGCAGGCCCTTTGCTCTTCAATACACGCTCTCATTCATATACACGCTCCTATTCTCACTCCTGTACCATGGACACTTTCATAAACACTCACATTTACACTCTTATACACACTCCCAGACACACTCCCATACACTAGCTAACGGTCTGCTCGCTCATCCTTGGACTTCTCTTGTGTCAAGGAGTGTCGGGTATTTCAAAAAAAATAAACAACGACAAAACAAGTAAACTCCTTCCCGACCTTCGTACATTGGGGTAAAATAAGCAAATGAATTAAAAACTTGAACACCATCTGATCTGAATTGCCATGTCATGATTGCTACAAAACCTTATCACTATTCAATGTACATTTTAAAAAGATGTTACAAGTAATTATGGAAGCATAAAATTTAAAATTTAAAATGCGGAATGTAAAATGTAAAAATGTAAAAGTGTAAAAATGTAAGCAGACAATGAGACTCCGGACCATTCAACAGGTAGACAATTAAGATTCATTCATGCATTCAACAGGTCTATTAGGTACGGAATTGAGCTATTTCTATAGCGGTTCGTTTTACATTGAAATTGACGATACTTGGTCCTTCTTCGCAGTGAATAATCTACATTATTGTTAACAGGTAACCAATGTTTACAAAGTGGGTTATTGACAAGAGATGAAGCAAAATTAGTGCACAATTGTTTACGTCTATCTGACAGGGTCTGCAAAGAACACACTTCAAGAGCTTTGTCATAATTAATATATTGATCACCTAATATGGTCCTACATGCTCTTTTCTGGATTCGTTCCAAACTTAAGATTTGATTTTGAGTGAGGTTTCCGTTAAAAAACGGGTACTCCATAATCCAATATTGGGCGAATGTATCCCTTGTAAATTGTTACTAGATCACAGAATGGCAATCTGTATGTTTTGAGAATACGAAGCATGAAAAGTTTTTTATTAGCACGGCATAAAAGGTCTGAGATATGACTGTCCCATTTCAAATCGGACTGCACAGTTATTCTCTATTTAAGCACTATTTAAGCACTCATCCCCGATAAACAAAGGTCTCTGATCAGCTATATTCTTAGAAAAAGAGATAAACATACAATGACATTTCGATGGATTAAGAGTCATGTTATTACGAAGAGACCATTGGTAAAAATCAGATAAAGTATTTTGTAATTTAGATGGTTGTGATAATTTACGACTTTTACGATCGTCTACATACTTGAAGTATGGTACTTCTGAGTTAAAACAAGCATCATTTATCATTATTAGGAAAATAATTGGTCCTAATTTTGTACCCTGTGCTACACCGGCATGAGACGTTGACCAGTCTGAAAAATGACTAAGATATTTCACACGTTGTTGACGGTGTTCAATAAAAATATGTTAAGCGTTATTTTCCTACTCTTATACGTTTGTCCAAAGTCTTCATAGGAAAATGCTGTGCCAACTCATAGACAATGTAACATGTGTGTGAAAATTTAAATGTCATGTTATTTTTTCCTTTTCTCTCTCTCTCTCTCTCTCTCTCTCTCTCAGGTGTTTTGCCAAAGGCAGGTCAAAACTCTAGAGCCTTATTGCCTTCTTTCTTCATCTCTCTCTATGTTAAGCGTTATTCTTTATCATGTTAAATGACCTGTGGCCTACCAAGTCTGACACGTTCCCAATTCTTGGTCTTCCTTTTCCCTGTTTATTATACATCTTCCCTTCCTAGATGTTCCTGAGCATGCTATTACCCCGTAAGACCTGTTTATCCAGTTTTTATTCCGTCTCCAGAATGCTTTTCTCCTTTATCCAGCACTTCCTCATCAGTGACCCAGGCATCTCCTTGCATGTACATGTATTAACAATACGGCTTCAATCAATACCTCAACCGACAATAAGCCTTACTGACCAATATTACAAGCCAAGTTTCATTCACCGTTTCTATAGATTTAAAATATCGAGCTCACTTGAAATGAGTAAACACAGAGGAGAATGTTCAGGAAAGTAATGTTTACATTCCTTGATTCTGAAGTTGATATCATATACCTAAAGAAGTTTTACGAGACAGGGTTTAAGAAAATATTGACATCTTCATCAATCAAACTAAACTTGAGACAGATAAAATCCGACAATGACCACTATCCGAGGCAAATCAATGCATCACAGGTTTAAACAAAAGCAAAAAACAAACAAAAACGAAGCCCCACGGCTCGCTTCAAGCATCCGGGAATATTGATTACCACTGCAAAAACATATTTCGCTGTCGAAGCGCCGTTAAAGGGACTTGGTAACATTGTTCAGATGAGAGAAATGGTACTTAGGTAGAGACTTCAATGCTAGATGTACAAATACAGATTATCTGAAATGTCGAGTGGAAACAGACCATTATTAATGATAACAATTAGGAAAAACTGATTTGATTAATTCCTTAATTCTCCGAACTATGTTATTATAAAATATAAATAATGCACTGTTGCGAGTATGTTACCATGTGGTTACCATGATGGTTTTCAGTACCATGGTTCTTATGGTGAATGGTAATTTGGACCAAAAAACATGGTAACCATGGTACTGAAAACAATGGTTCGTGTACCATGGTTCTTTGTCCAAATTACCATCCACCAGAAGAACCATGGTTAGCATGGTTCTCGGTTACCATGGTTCTCGGTACCATCGTTACCATGGTTCTCCCATACCTTTCGTTTCCATGGTTCTCCCGTACCTAGGTTACCGTGGTACAATGTTACTGCACGTACACAGTTGCCTTTCCATTCTGCATGTAGCTAAATAAAAAGATAGCATTGATTACATTGCATGATTTTTTTTTTTTGGGGGGGGGGGGGGTGCTGACTACGGTGTATTTAAATGAGCTCGCCACCCCGTACTAGCTCAACTCCCGACGCTAATACAGCTGAATACTGTCGTGGAATTGGCCGCTACGTGGACTCCCCGCGAAGGTTAGCGTTGTAGAAGGCCGTGTCGCCGGTTGCGAAAACTCGCTACTGTGACGTACCAGGCGAACCTGTTTATGAATCATGCATTAAGCTTTAGTTGGAAAGACTTTTTAATCCAGTAACAAAACCTTTTACGTCTTTCATTCCTCTTGACTCCCAATACAAACAAATAACACAATAATACACTTTAATTATTGTGGAATAGCCTGACAACGACTACTGAGAGCCGGCCGTTTATTCAGTATGAATGTTTAACAAACATTTCTTCTCGTTTCCTTCACTGGAAACCGTTTCCTTTACTGGAAACCGGACCGATCATGGTCCAGAATAAAAAAAACAGAGGTAAAACTCAAAGAGCATAAAAACTCTAGAAAACCTTATTCAAACACAGCCATGTCGTAACATAACATGACACAACGCACTTTTATTGTAAATAAAAGTTGTCTCGTTGAAAGTTCAAGCTAAAATGATTCAATTACAAACTAAGGGCGTGTTCACACCGCAAGGGGGACCGTGGGCGGACCGTGGATCGCGCTATCGTAGCGCGACCCACGGTCCGCCCATTGGCATTCGCCGGATCCACACCGCAGTAAGATAGCGCGGTCTATCGTAGCACCCCCTTTTTTTAGAGGTCTTGTTGCCATGACGCGTGACGTCATGAGGTTAGAGCGGTCAAAGATTTCGCGCGCTATTACGAACCCGAAGTGTTGAGCTGTACCGATTCAGATTCAGGTCGCACCAAAATAGAATGAGTATAAAATTCCCCGCGTGTAGAACGATGACTTCCGGCGTGCTATCGTAGCTCGGGTTCACACCGGCAGAGATAGCGCGGTCTAGCGCGCGCTAGACCGCGCTATCTCTCGTGGACCACCCCCAAGTGGCTGTTCACACCGGCATAGATAGCGCGCGCTAGACCGCGCTATCTCTGCGGTTTGGAAGGTACAACGTCGTTTCGGTCCGCCCAACAGCGAGCCACGGCGAGCCAAAACGGCGTGCCACTGGAGCACCTCTTGGGGGTGGTCCACGAGAGATAGCGCGGTCTAGCGCGCGCTAGAAAAAAGGGGGTGCTACGATAGACCGCGCTATCTCATTGCGGTGTGAACAGCCTCTAGAGGTGCTCCAGTGGCACCCCGTTTTGGCTCGCCGTGGCTCGCTGTTGGGCGGACCGAAACGACGTTGTACCTTCCACACCGCAGAGATAGCGCGGTCTAGCGCGCGCTAGACCGCGCTATCTCTGCCGGTGTGAACAGCCTCAAATTGATACCACGCCCTGGTCTCCGTGGCAGAATTAGCTCGCTCACCTGTACGAGCTGCCTATGCAAATTACATTCCATCGGGGCATGGCCCCGGACGCGTCATTTTTTTCGGCGGCAAAGATTGGGGCTTTAAAAAAAAAAGAGGTCTTGATTTAACCCTAACCCTAACCCTAAACTTTCCCATAGGCTCAACACGCACCTAACCCCAATCTGTGCCGCAGAAAAAAATAACGCGTCCCGGACCCAACATAAGTATGCATTCATTAACGATACAAACAACATTTGCCTGCTATACAATCGTACCGCAGACAAATAATATTTTCAAGGAGGGAAAATCATAGCTGAGAAGGTAATAATTATATTTGTTGATATCTTTATAACAGGGGAACAATTGGAATTTATTCATTTGAACATAGTAGAATATATTATATAGCAGTTGAAAAATCGATTTCATTCATGCAAAAAATTCACCCCAGAAGATCACCAACTTATGCAATTTGTGTGCTGGAAATTGTAGTACAAAGGATAATAGCAGGTGATTGAAATGCTTCATCACAACGCATACCTGGGAGGAAACATCCATAAATTGGAATACATTTACTTGATAATGCGGTGGTCACATCCCGCCGTACTTGCAAGTGCGTGCTGTCTACGTGCAAAAACGTGGGCAAAATGTGGGTATCCGTACGTGGTGAGTACCGCCTCCGTACGGATTTGGGAGCACGCAGACACACCGTAGCACTTTTAGTGCACGAGGAACTTTCGCTGCGGTCGGGCTACCGATTCACCCCCAGTGTGTGTGACGTGCGTGCCCGGTACTGCTAACGAGCGCACAACGCACTGACTCCGTGCGTCTTTTAAAGGCGCACTTAGCACGTGCGTGCTGCGCACGTGATAAGTGCGTGGTCCGTGCTTACTAGCCACTTCCCCAGTTCAACTGTCCAATGAGCACGCAGAACTCACGTGGACCGTACCGAGTAAGCACTTACAACGCACGTTGTGCGCACTGATTTATGCAGTATTATAGTCGCTGCGGTGGAATGGGCGGCATCTTGAGGCAGCAACAGCTGGGACTTCTGGAGAACATCGGAATGTCGTCCTATACATACCCCGACATCGGGCAAAAAAACTCACCGAGTTCATCGCACGTGCACGCACTTACAACGTGCCGTGAGTAAGGACACCGTACGTGAGCAGCACGTGTAAGTACGGCCTCCGTACGATAACGTGGCAACCGCACGGAGACCGTACGTTGTAAGCACGTACAACGCACTTACCACGTGCGCAACGTACGATGCACGCAACCGCTCACGGCCAGGCGTGGCGTGCGGGCCACGTACTTACACCGTGCGTGTGACGTGCGTTGCCGGTACTCCCTCCCTGCCTTTGCCATTCCCTCCCTACGTTTTCAGAAAAACGTGGCGGCCGTGGCCTCCCCAAAAACCGTACGGACTGAAAACACGCACGGTGGGATGTGACCAACGCTTAAACGACTTTTCTTAGTAGGCCTACGTCAAGAAAATGCCGATGCCCATATCATGCTGAGAAACTGTTCATTTTCTTTCTTTATACCTCTCGCGTACACTTTGGTGGGAGGTCTTGTAGATAAATGGGCAAGAAAAAAAAATATCTCAGAATAACTAAAAGTATGTATTGGGCTTTGGTTTCCTTTAACGGTCACCGTATTTTTTTGAAAGTGAAGCTGAATTGGTATGATCGGATTACATTTAAATTTCACACATTTTGGGGTCTAAAATTACCTTCAAAGCAATTTTAGGTCCTAGAGGGCACTAGAAATGTCATAAATAAGAATAAAAGCAATAACCATGCACTGTGAAGGTATTTGCGGTCTCAAACGAGAACTCAACTGTCCCTTTAAAATTCCATGCGGTTTGTGGCTCTTTTTCATTTTACCACGATTACTGTAAATAGTAATGTGTAAAAAATTATATAATATTTTTCTGATTGATGAGTTGTTAAGAATAATATGGTTTAAGAAGACTGCACATACCTCTGCAACGTAGTTCCAATTTGCTTACAAAGAAGAGATAGAAAGTAGTTCAGTAATAAAAGTGGAGTCTTGTACATTATAGCGCTCATGTCTGGCACTTTGCCACTTCTGGCGCTTCATTATTATTACCCTGGCTTTGGTACAAAACAAAACTTGATGATGTGGCTCTGTTTTATTCTTAAAACACGAACATATCATCAAATATCTTGAATGCAGAACAAATAAAATTGACATGCAGTTACCTCTTTTCAATGTAAGGTTTTTAAGGTTGGTTAAAAAAGAAAGAAAAAGAAAGAAAGTAACTACCCCCTCACAGGTTTTGAAGTTTTGTTGTATTACAAAATTATATTCCTTAGGAAAACTATAGTATGAAAAGAAACAATAAACTTTTTCTCACACTTCACTTTTCTACAATATTTACTTGAAAATTTTGAAGGATATTAATATGCGAGGGAGCATAGCTCCCGAGCCAGAAGATTTTTGCATTTTTATTTGTCTAAACGCTGCACTCTTGGGCCCTCCAAAGCCTAATAGTGTGTTGCAGTCTTTAGTCAGTATTTGCTGTACATTATTTTTTTTGCACTTTTTCAAATTTTCCGGGGGGGACGATCCCCCCTACAAAAATCGAGGGGGGACGTGTCCCCCCGTCCCCCCGGGATCGCCGCCCCTGGTTTAGACTCATTCTTTATCATGTTAAATGGTTTGTCGCCCTACCATGTCTGAACCTTCCCAATTCTAGGTCTTCCTTTTCCCCTGTTTATCATACATCTTCCCTTCCTAGATGTCCTGAGCATGCTATTACCCCATAAGACCTGCTTATCCAGTTTTTATTCCGTCTCCAGAATGCTTTTCTCCTTTATTCAGCACTTCCTCATCAGTGACCCAGGCATCTTCTTGCATGTACATGTATTAACAATAAAGCTTCAATCAATACCTCAACCGACAATAAGCCTTACTGAGCAATATTACAAGCCAACTTTCATTCACCGTTTCTATAGACTTAGAATATCGAGCTCACTTGAAATGAGTAAACACAGAGGAGAATGTTCAGGAAAGTAATGTTTACATTCCTTGATTCTGAAGTTGATATCATATACCTAAAGAAGTTTTACGAGACAGGGTTTAAGAAAATATTGACATCTCCATCAATCAAACTAAACTTGAGACAGATAAAATCCGACAATGACCACTATCCGAGGCAAATCAATGCATCACAGGTTTAAACAAAAGCAAAAAAAAACAAAAAAACGAAGCCCCACGGCGAACTATGCTATTATAAAATATTAATAATGCACTGTTGCGAGTGTGTTACCATGTGGTTACCATGATGGTTTTCAGTCCCATGGTTCTTATGGTGAATGGTAATTTGGACAAAAAAACATGGTAACCATGGTACTGAAAACAATGGTTCGTGTAACATGGTTCTTAGTACCATGGTTACCATGGTTCTTTGTCCAAATTACCATCCACCATAAGAACCATGGTTAGCATGGTTCTCGGTTACCATGGTTCTCGGTACCATCGTTACCATGGTTCTCCCATACCTTTCCAAAACTTGATGATGTGGCTCTTTTTTATTCTTAAAACACGAACATATCATCAAATATCTTGAATGCAGAACAAATAAAATCGACATGCAGTTACCTCTTTTCAATGTTAGGTTTTTAAAGGTTGGTTAAAAAAATATTTAAAAAATATATATATTCATGTGCAAACAGGCTGTCAAAATAAATATTATCTGAATAGAATGAACTTTGTTCTGTATTTAGAGTATTAGTATAACGGTGTATAAATTTCTTGAAAAATACGCGGTGACTAGCTGTGCAAACCCATCTTCAACGGAAAGTTCCAGGCGAAGCTCAAACAAACGATTACAAAAAATGGTATCGTCACAATTTTGATTGGAGTAAACATCGTTTTTGGAAGTTTCATCCAATCGACATTGATCATTTAAGGGTAAATAGATCAAAGGTCCAAAGCTGTCTAACTAACAAACTAAATCCGTATCTTCCTTTTTTTTCTTCGTGATATTTGTTTCGTATAATCATAATTTAATAAAAAATTAAGAGAAATTATGAGGACAAGGGTCATTATTATGCCACCAAAAAGAGGACTGAAAAACAATGATAAAGAAAAATGAAAATAAGAAGGTTGAATTGAATGAGGTCCAGGGGAACCACTGCTTTCTTTACGAAAAGTTCCCAGGGGGGGCTACTTTAGGGCTCCTGTCGGTTTGCAGGAGCAGAGCCCCTAGCCCCTGGACGCTCTTGAGTTATAACAAAAATTACTTGAAATACACACATCTCATACCATTTCAGTTCGTTATAAATCATCTCTCTTTCTCCCTCAAAGATAATTTCATACAAATTTTCTGTTCTGACTGTTTTACTTTTGTCCGAAGTCTTCGTAGGCACTTCTTGTGCAAACTCATAGGCAATGTTATCTGTATGTGCACATTTAAGTTTCATGTTCTTCTTTCCTCTCCCCCCCCCCCCCCTTCTTCTTTACTCTATTTTCTCTCTATTTTCTCCTTTTTCTTCCCTCAATCTCCCTCTCTAATGATAACTGGTGACAGTGGCGTACGCAGGATTTTTTTCACGGGGGGTCTTAAAATTTGGAAACGACTTAGCTAGCCCCTAAACAAAACCAAAAAAAAGGGGGGGGGGGGTTTAAGAGCACTTTTTTTTTTTTTTTTTTGCCCCGGAAATTGGAAAATTACGTCGTCAGATATTGCGTTCGGTGGCTTGGGTGGGGGCGAAGAACCCTTTTTTTTTTTTTTTTACAATTAAAAAAAATGAGGGGGGGGGGGGTAACACAGGCGATTATGCTCACTACCCCCCCCCCCCCCCCTACTGAACGAAATATTGGTCGGCGCTATTTTCAAATTTTAGCCCTCCCCCCCCCCCCCCCCCCCCTATAAGGGGAAAACCCGGATCCGCCACTGGGTAATATTGGAGCGCTTTGAGCACCCTGCAGGGTGGATATGTGCGCTATATAAATATCCAATATTATTATTATTATTATTATTATTGATTTTTGTTATTCGCCGACTATAAGCGTTAAGCCGAGTGATGGCGCGATCCTTAGTGACGGCGCGACCCCCGAGAACCGCTCGGTAATAGGCACAGAAATTTAGAGTAATTCAATCCCTCAGGAGGGACAGACCAGAACATCTTGACAGACCATAGCCCATTCCGTGATCCCCGGCACTAAAGCTTTAAACGAGACATGGAGCACGATGGCCGTTTTACCATTCCAAGAGTAGGGCGTATAGTTTCAGCAGCTACTGTATACACATAGTTTTATTGAAATGTTGTCCAGTTTTTAAATTAGTGTCATTAAAAAAATATAATTCACATTTTCATATAAATACCAAAATCCGGTGAAGAACAATCATGGCAAGTGGATTCCTCCAACACCGATAGAGGGCACTGTGGTTGTAAACATAGGTGAAATTATGCAGATGTGGATTTCGGACAAACTCATCGCTTGTGTAAGTATTATTAGCATTGGGTCAAAACGGGGAATGTTTGAGGTACTGTTGCTAAATCATCAAATCCTTTCGCGGCAATCATTCCACATTTTGTGGCTTGGCTCAAAAACGTTTGATTTAGAGCCCTTTGCATGCGGACATTTCGTTTGATGATAGAATTATTTAAAAAATAAAATAGGCTCTTTCTCAAGCTTTTTCCTCCATCCTCCCCCTTTCCTATCGTTCACCCTCTCGTTCTCCCTCTCTCTCTCTCTCTCTCTCTCTCTCTCTAGGCCATTTTCACTATACCTGGTTTGTTCGTGTTATTTTTGCTCTTTCTTCTCATGTTCAATGTTTAATTCATGGCATTCTGGATCAAAAATTATACCCCAAACACGTCAAAAAGGGGGACACTAGATCATGGTTAGATAACATACTATGTCAAATGTAAATGATTTGTTATTTGTTCTAGGAGAGGAGAAATTGAGTTATTCAGATAGTGAGGTTGTTAAATATCGTATCTCATTATAATTATTACGTATTCTGACCATTCTTTGGCAAAACTTCCAGTGCCCCCTAACCTAAATATAAGTGAGCAATTGCCCAAGGCGTCAGTGGATTGTACGATAGATCAATAAATCGTACATTCAATCGCTGTCATTTGTGTTATAGGGCACTGATTGGGGTTGAGTATTACGTTTTTTTAATTTTTTTATTTCAAGTCAATATCAATTATCTCATTGTTCTACCCATGATATATAGTACAATGTGTTTCCATTGTTCGGGGTTGGTACATGTTCTAATGATAATATTTCGTGATGGTTGATGTCCTATATTGGTGAATGTCAGATAAGAAATGTGAATTTCAGTTTTGCGACAATATTTCATGAATAGATTAGGTTCGGGAAGACGAAATGAGACACTTGGAGGTTTCAGGTTTATTTTATTTACGTCCTTTTAATTGCCGTTTATTGGCACAAGTTAATTGAAAACAAGAAATGAAATTTGTATACACATGTACTATACACACTAATTATGTTTCGATATTAGAGATAATGTACATTGGAAACTGACACTACCGGTCTTTGTTCTTACAGTTGTTGTACAAACCCAAGTCTGAATGAAATATTTGCAGATAATATTGGACCTCATAACATATTTTGAAATAAAACTGTTTACATAACCTGGATGTGTCACAACGAGTCTATTCATGTTACTATGGTTACAATATTTACATTTAACACGATCGTATCTACTTTCAAAAATGACCTCAAGGTCAAATTCAATAACGTGCTGTTTATCCAATAAAAAAAAAGGGGGGGGGGGGGTAGTGAGCACTATTTTTTGTTGGCCCGGGGGGGGGGGGGGGCACGTGCCCCCCCCCCCTAGATCCGCCACTTGTTGTTGTACACACCCAAGTCTCACTTAAATTGCAATAAAGAAACATTTGCAGATAACAATGTGCCTCGTAGCATATTGTAAAATAGACTACATTACATAATCTCGACGTGTCACAACGAGTCTAATCATGTTACTATGGCTACAATATTTACATTTTACACGATCGTATCTACTTTCAAAAATTACCTGAAGGTCAATTTCAATAACGTGCTTTTTATCCAATAAAAGTCATGTCTGGATTACGTAATACCTCATTCAATATGTGACGCACGAGGCTATTTAAATTTCCGTAGGTTTATATTACGAAAGTAGTTGCAATAGTGGTATTGTTCGACTTTTCCAATTCAATTCAAATTATGTCCACCCATAAAATATAACATATAACAAAGATAAAAACATAGATAACTTATTTGAAATTCTAAGATTTTTCTAAAGTCATTCAGAGCATTTCCCTTTCCTTGTTGTGAAAAAATGAACATAGTCATGATAATGAATATAATAATAAGAAGAATGAAATAGTTATAATGATCATAATAATAATTGTTCTAACAATGATTAGACATAATACTGTACACATAACATCAGTAATACGTACAGTACCATCTATACAATACGGGAATAGAACAGAAAACGAAGGAACAACGCTAGAAATGCGATAAACTGTACACGCGGCTAAAAATGTGAAAAGAATACGCAGAAAGGCTAATAGAAATCGTTTTAATAAATAGTCAGCTTACATAGTCAATTACTGGGATTGTCAAGAACGAATTCCTCACCCTTTATCAATAATTATCTGTATAGCGTTCAACTGTTTTGGGTCCATCTGTTTTATTGTGGTTGACTGAAATTGTTTTGATGACCGGGAATTCATGTCAAAACCCTTTTTGCCACTTAATAATTGTACTCCGAATTATCATGCTTTCAAACATTATGTCATAGTCTGCTTTAGCATGCATGAATATTTCTCATCTGCACAACGAATCTCTTTGATTTGCAAAACACCCGTGTCAGTCACACGATTCGTATATGATGGGCTTATTAAACTGTAACAAATACATGGGCTTGTCGTTCACATGTGTCTAACGTTTGGGCGTGGCTTCTCCGCGCCACGGCTGACCGATCTTGATATTGGTCCGCAGTGGTGCTCTATCTCAGAAATACTCGACGCATGGGTGCGATGGGTCCATTGTTTGACCAGCCTAACTTTCTTTTCAAAACCGCATTAAATGTGTAAAGCATTTGAATTTTGAGAGAATTGTATTGTTGTCACTAATCTCAAATTGTCATGACCTTTCGGGGGTCATGCAGCTCCGTTTTGTATCATGCAGGAATGTATAGCTTACCCTCCATGCACTGGCCTGGGGGTCGTAGACAAATTTGTATTAACCTTTGATCTTGATTACTGGGATTGTCAAGAACGAATTCCTCACCCTTTATCAATAATTATCTGTATAGCGTTCAACTGTTTTGGGTCCATCTGTATTATTGTGGTTGACTGAAATTGTTTTGATGACCGGGAATTCATGTCAAAACCCTCTTTGCCACTTAATAATTGTACTCCAAATTGTCATGCCATCAAACATTATGTCATAGTCTGCTTTAGCATGCATGAATATTTCTCATCTGCACAACGAATCTCTTTGATTTGCAAAACACCCTTGTCAGTCACACGATTCGTATATGATGGGCTTATTAAACTGTAACAAATACATGGGCTTGTCGTTCACATGTGTCTAACGTTTGGGCGTGGCTTCTCCGCGCCACGGCTGACCGATCTTGATATTGGTCCGCAGTGGTGCTCTATCTCAGAAATACTCGACGCATGGGTGCGATGGGTCCATTGTTTGACCAGCCTAATTTTCTTCTCAAAACTTTATTTATTTATTTATATTTTTTTGGTTTTTGTATATGACAATTATCATGATGGAAAATTCGATTGTCCAAATGGGTAAAGCATTTGAATCTTGAAAGAATTGTACGGTTGTCACTAATCCTAAATTGTCATGATTGTATTCCTTCCAGGGGACATGCAGTAGAACTTTGTATCATGCAAGAATGTATTCTTTACCCTCAAATGGGCTTGAGACAAGTATTCGTTATCCTTTGATCTTGACGACTGGGATTATCAAGACCGAAGTCCTCACTCTTTATCATTCATTATTTTCTGTATAGCATTCAATTGTTTCGAGTCTATCTGTTATATTGTAATTGACGAAACTTTCTTTTTTATGATGAGCGGAAATGTCAAAACCCTCTTTGCCATTTAATATTATTGTACTCCGAATTGTCATAACAGTTATCAAGTATGTACATACGAGCCTGCCTTAGCATGCATGTATCTTTCTAATCACCTGTGTCAATCAAAAATACATTCGAAATTTCGTGTGCTTATAACCTTAACAAATACATGGACTTATCGCTTACGCGTGTCTGACGTATAGGAACAGGGCGTGGCTTCTCCGCGCCACGGTTGACCGATCTTCTTATCGGCCCGCTGTAGCGCTCTATCACAAACATACTCGACGCATAGAGCGATGGGTCCATTGTTTGAGCAGCCTTACTTTCATTTCGAATCTGCATTTATGTTTTGGTGTGTCTTATTGTTTTGTGACCAATAATAATGGAAAATTCGATCGCCCAAATACGTAAAACATTTGAATCTTGAAGAAATTGTACTTTTTCACTAATGCTAAATTGTTACGATTGTATACATTCGGGTGTCATGCAGCTCCATTTTGTATCATGCAGGAATGTAATAGCTTACCCTCCACTGGGCTGGAAGCTGGAGACAAGTTTTTATTAACCTTTGATCTTGATTAATGGGATTATTAAAACCGAACTCCTCACTCTTTATCAATAATTATTATCTGTATAGCATTCCAAAAATTTGAGTCTATCTGTTATATTGTAATTGACTGATTTTTTTAATATTTTTTTTTGATGAGCGGGAATGTCAAAACCCTCTTTGCCATTTAATATTATTGTACTCCGAAATGACGTTATTGCTATTAAGCATCATCTCAGAGTCTGCTTTAACATGCATACATTTTTCTCCTCCGCACAACAAATCTCTTTGTTTTGCAAAACTCCTGTGTCAATCACAGAATCCATTGTTATAGACTGAACTAGTTTTGATGAGCGGGAATGTCAAATCCCTCTTTGCCATTTAATAATCGTACTCCGATTTGTCATTATTGTTATCAAGCATTTTGTTTCTTCCCAGCCCCTCTATTTTGCGTGTCAAAAATACACCCTTTACTCGGGCGGTCGGGCTCCGCTCTGTTGATCCTAAGCAATTATTGTAACTGTGACCAAGATGGGTCTTATTGTATTTTCATTTGTATTATATTTTGAAGTTACCCGCACACTTGCACTTCGTACACACACAAACGCACCAGCAGCACACATGCAGTTGTTCATCCTCCAAATTTTCGGTACTTTACATAATACGTATCGTTAAATGAATTCGCACGCGCACACTCCCGATATTCTTGTCGACGATATAAACGAGAGCAAATACTACACACCCCAAGAATTCAAAAATTCATTTTCTTACAAACCAGACAATATTTCACTTTTACATATAAACTCCAGAAGTCTGAACAAAAATTTCGAATACGTTGAAAACCTTTTACACTCTTTAAATAATTTTGCATTTTCCGTCATTGGAATAAGTGAGACATGGTTACATCAGAATTCTCCAGATATGTTCAATTTGCCTAATTATAAGTTGATTAGGGCGGACCGCAAAGGAAGAAGAGGTGGCGGTGTTGCGTTTTATATTACACAAAACATAAACTTCAAAATCCGTTCAGATATTAAACTAACACAAGCAGAATCTTTATTTATCGAAATTAATAACTCAAATGCCAAAAATGTCATCATAGGTTTGATTTATAGACCCCCTGATTCTAATTGTGATTTATTCTGTGACGAACTGGATTTTCATCTTCATAAAATAGGGGATGAAAATAAACACAATTTTATCCTTGGTGACTTTAACATCAACTTCTCACCCTCATCTGATAACGGTAACTCAACCAATTGTATGCAGTTGATGCATTCATACGGCTTTTTTTCGATTATTAATAAACCCACCAGAATAAATCCACATTCATCAACTCAGATTGACAATATTTTTTCAAACGTACATAACAACAAAACCATCGGTGGAATATTGTGTTCTGAAGTGTCGGATCACCTACCCATATTTTTAACTTGTGAATGCAAACTATCTGGCCGTAAATCATTTGATGAGCTTATATATCGCAAAGAATCCAAACGTAATATAGAATTGCTGAAACAGGATTTATTTTTCGAGGGATGGGCTGAGGTATATAGTGTAAATGATGTCAATACTGCATATAAACATTTTAGTAACAAATTGCAATATTATTATGAAAAGAATATTCCTTTAGGAAAAATGAGTAATAAGCGAAATAAACCCAGGAATCCTTGGATAACGAAAGGTTTATTGAAATCAATACAAACACGCAATCGCCTCTACAAATCACATTTACACAATCCAACTGACATTAACCTAAACACATATAAAATTTATCGAAACAAATTAACAAAACTTATCCGTACATCCCGTAGATTGCATTTTTCTAATAAAATAAAAAAGGCCAGTTCAAACACAACTGCAACTTGGAAAATTATCAAAGAGGTAATGGGAAAAAAAACGAATCCCCCACCCACGGATAATATCACATTAAATGGCACTAAAATACATGATCCTAGTCTTCATGCAAATTCATTTAACTCATTTTTTACGAATATCGGCCCTGAACTCGCCAGCAAAATTAATAGAACTCACGCTCACTTTAAAGACTATCTTTCCAATCAAAACCAAGAGTCTCTCTTTTTAAATCCGACAAATCCTAGCGAAATTATTAACATTACCCAATCTCTTAACAACTCAAAATCGCACGGTTTTGATAAAATAAGTATGTCTCTCCTAAAAGAAATAATGTATCCACTTGCAAAGCCTTTAACTCGCATATTTAATCACTCGTTATCGCAAGGTGTTTTCCCTGATCTATTAAAACTAGCTAAAGTCAACCCCATTCTCAAAAAAGATGATCCTCACGAAATAAGTAACTATCGTCCAATTTCCCTACTTCCAAGTATATCCAAAGTCTTAGAAAAGATCGTTCATAATAGGCTACACAAATTTATCACTAAACACAAAATACTCAATTCAAATCAATATGGCTTCAGAAAAAATTACTCAACTGACTTAGCATTAATTCAAATTTATGACAAAATTACAAGTGCCATAGCTAACAAAGAGCATGTTATAGGTATATTCTGTGACTTGAGTAAAGCATTTGATACGCTCAATCACACTATTCTACTCTCCAAACTCAGTCATTATGGAATTCGGGGTCAGCCACTCTTATGGTTTAAAGATTATTTAACAAACAGAAGACAATATGTTACATTTAATAGTTATGATTCTGATTCTCTTTTAATTCAATGCGGTGTTCCTCAAGGCTCCATCTTAGGTCCACTGTTATTTCTTCTTTATGTAAATGATATTATCAATACATCCCCCCTTCTTTCTTTTATCTTATTTGCCGATGATACAAATATCTTTTATTCCCATAAAGATCTTAATATGTTAAACAATACTTTGAATTATGAAATTAACAAAGTATCCGATTGGTTTAAATCCAATAAACTTTCACTTAATACAAAAAAGACTCATTTCATGTATTTTAAACATCATTCTCATAATACAGAAACACCTATATATATTAAAATCGATGGTATGCTACTAGAGAAGAAAACTAATTCCAAGTTTTTGGGTGTCCTTATAGATGAAGCCTTGACTTGGAATGATCATTTACACCAAGTTACAATGTGCATTTCCAAAAGTATTGGAATAATCTCCAAGTTAAAGTTTCTTCTACCCCATGCAACCTTATTCCTACTATATAATTCGCTAGTTCTCCCGTATATAACATATTGTAATAGTGTATGGGCAAATTGTGGTTCGACAAAAATTAATTCTATTTTCAAACTGCAAAAGAAAGCCATACGTATTTGTACAGGTTCGCATTTCTTAGCTCACACTGATCCTTTATTCTATAAACTTAAAACACTAAAAAATTTCGATCTGAACACTACTCAAGTAGCAGTTATTATGTTTAAGTACATTAATACTCTGCTTCCACCATCCTTTGATAACATGTTTAGGTTTAATAATTCCGTTCATTCATACTCTACTCGCATATCTGGAAACTTCCATCTTACAAACCCCAAATTATCAATAACACACAAATCTGTTAGACATTCTGGCCCGGACATTTGGAATGATTTACCCGACAACATAAAGTCTTGTTCAACCATCTACTCCTTAAAAGCTACACTTAAACGACAAATAATACAATCATATGCTCCCCTCTCTTTAAATTAGTATAACAAAACCGTGACTTAATTATTCTTTATCATGCAACTGCTCACTGCACCTGCACTTGCACCGCACCCTCTTGGTCACTCAGTTTTTTCGAAGAGAGTTATGTCGCCAATTCTTTTACGAGGCCGCCATCCATTTCCAGCCTAACCGCTCACGATGGTGGTCTCCTGCGTTCCAAATTACCTCTCTAATTTATTGAAAATATTTCATATTTCTTATGTTATTGTATGCTTCGTACATGTTTATCGAATTATATAATTGTACATGATTTTTCATTTAATTACTTTTGTAAACATTGTATTCATTGTATTTGTTATTGTTCGAAATTTTGTACTTTGACTTTGAATTTGTATATTTTTGAACGCAGAAATAAAATCAATCAAACAAACAAACAAACATCTGGGGCCCCGTTTGTTGTCAATAACCAGTATCATATTTCTATAACAAGTTTGCTCGCAGCCAATCAAATGCAATGATGTCAGTAGTTTATAACAGTTGATGCAGCTTGTTATTGATGACAACTTTGATAAAAACAGAACAGTGAATACTCCGCATTTAATTTGATTTGATCATCGTCAATATTTATAACATTTATAATACACATACTAATAGTCAGGGCTATTGTAACTGATTAACATGTACCCTCGGTAATTTCGTAAAATCCAAACTGTGTGTATTCGAATGTATTCTTTAAATGGTAAAATAAAAATTAAATATTTTGGGAATATTGTACGCTATAAAGTCTTTTAAAACAAGCTACGAAAAAATACGTAGGCCAACAAAGGAATAAAGGCGATCTCTAAGTTAAACAAATCTTTTGTAAATATACATGTACATCTAACATCTAACATGTTATGACAGCATGCCAATATATATTTCACTACATCGGTCTGAAATATGGGGTACATGTAGTCCAATGGTCTACAGGAAGCTCATTTGAAAAGAAACACAATAAAAGGTTCTAGGACAACTACCCCCTACCACCCTCCGGATAACCACCCTCTAGGGCAACTACCCCCTAGGGCAACCACCCTCTAGGACGAATACCCTCGGGACAATTACCCTCTAGGAATATAACCCTCCAGCTAACTACCCCCTAGGACAACCGCCCCTAGGACAACTAACCCCGGACAACTACCCCCTAGGACAACCACCCTCTAGGACAACTAGTCCCCCCGATTAATAATTACCCTAAGTGATGTCCAAGGGTAGCTGTCTGGATACGCAATAAAACATGAAGGACTGTTTATTATGAAAAGCATTTTAACAAGTAAACGACTAAATCCTTTAAACAGTATTATTAGTTATTACTATTAGTACATGTAGTAGTAGTGATATTGTACTAACACGGCTATTGGTAAAACTATCGATTCTGTACTTCTGTACGGTGCACACTCTCCACTCCACCGGGAAGCCTTCTAGCCGGTTGCTTTGAATTACATGTTTTTCAATTTTGAAAGCGGTTTTTTATTTGTTCGCACTTTGGGTTTATTACTCGATCAATGACAAGAAAAAATGTGAGCTCATGTTTTGTTCTCAACTTTCTGATGTCAATCTGTCGGCATATTGTCTCCATCTAGTTCTAAGTATACGTCGCTAGAACCATGAGAGCTAGTCAAGGAACAGCTATTGGAAGTGCTAACATACGACAAATAATTGTCACTAGAGTCACTGCCTCTATTATTGCAAATGGGGTACAATTGGGTGGCATAAGAGGAAGAAGTGAGATCACAGAATTTTGAGTCGGACTCCCATTTAGGAGCATGATACACAGGATCAGAATCTAGGTTACAGGTACTATCAGGTTGTCTTGTGTCTACCTCCTGCTGATCTGAGTTGGCCATTCTGAAATGCCTCCAAGTGGCATAGGACAAGAGTCCAACGATGCACGATATGATGACCAGAGCGGCCAAGGCACCAAGAATGGCAAATGTAACAACGTGACCTGGACGAGACGTAGACGAAAGCTGGTCCCCTACTGTTGGTTGGCTTATTGCATGTGTGTTT
The DNA here is from genome assembly GCA_035222895.1 of Strongylocentrotus droebachiensis. Classification (NCBI taxonomy): domain Eukaryota; kingdom Metazoa; phylum Echinodermata; class Echinoidea; order Camarodonta; family Strongylocentrotidae; genus Strongylocentrotus; species Strongylocentrotus droebachiensis. Next base: position 14,591 of record JAVYIG010011494.1, on the reverse strand, counting down.
TTATTCCAGCTGACTGTTAATGCATGATGTGGGTTTGAGAATGGTTGCATATTCATAACATTTTGTGTAAGATTTACTAAAGAAGATTTGTATGTGAAATTGGCAAGAACGACCAAACAATAAATTCCACTTTCTATGTCTCTCTCACGCACGTTAAAGAAGGTAATATCTGATCTGAATGGAGTTGTTTGATTTATCTTACAATTGAAATTTTCCGTTAGCTTGATCTTTTTGATCCCACCAAAATACCACTGAATGTCGACTCTATCGTGCAAAACAGTATTCTCGAAAGAACAAGAAACTGTAAGACTCGTGTCGTATATTGTTTTTTCATTGGGTGTCTGTAATATTATGCTCAAAGTAATGTTGTCCTGATGGGGTATAAGAGGTATAACAGTCTGCTCTAGAACATGTAGAAAGGGGACACTTGAGCTTATAGTGACAGGTAGGACGACATTCACGTGCGAAGAACCAATTGCCTGACCTATTGAGTTGGAAACGGTGCAGATTATCTCGGCTTCCAGACCTTCCTCAGGCACGACAACATGAACACTAGTAGATATTTCAGCGGTCTCCGAAACCGAATCACATCCCACAAAAATGCCAATGGGTAAACAAGACCAGATAAATGTGAATTGGTCAGGATATCCATTTACCACACACAAGAATTTGATCGGATGATTGTGAAGGACTTCAGCATTCGAAGGATGAACAATTACGTTAGGAGCATGAGACACCTTGATAGGTCCTACGAAACATTGCAAAAGGCGCTCTGGAAATGCCATTTCACTCGTCACTTCGCAGACCAGCTTCTTCAAGTGCAGATCCTTTGTAATCGACAGGTCGTGTGACAAAACACGGTAAACTGTCGTATCGCGATTCGGTGGAAATGGTAATATCGTCGCATCGGGAAACAGTTTCCATCTCATATCAACAGCCGGGTTACTTCTGATGACTTTACAAAAGATATCTAGGACGTCACCCTCTCCGAAAGGCTCAGGGTTTTGTGGACCACACGATAGGTCCTTCTTCCTAGGAAAATACTCTACTCTCAACTGCGCAAAACGAGATGAAAAACAAATATGTTGGTCTACGGAAGAACGCAAGTCACATCTGAAAAACTGGACTGTTTTTACAACGTGTACAGTAATCACAGATACTACCTCATTCGTCTCTGAATGATATCGTTTAGAAACATGAGTATTGTTCATATCTGGATTGATATTCCAAACGATGAAGTCAGCCGACAGCTTTTTGGCGGTACATGTAAAATTAAAAACATCTCCTTCTCTTGCAACTGCAAAATCAGGTTCGATTGTTAAAGCTCCGGATGAGATTTCGCATGCACATGATGTCGCAACGTGTGTCGCAGTCAGTAGAATCTTTAAAAAGATTGAAACTAAATACGCGTGCTGCATTGACATTGTCATTATAGTCTTACGTCTTAAATATGTAATAAATCAGAATCTTTCAGAACACTTATAGTGGGTCTCAAGAAAAGAGACATAAGAAATTTGAATTGTTTTCAAGGAGACGATCAGAATAATAAGAATTCTTGAAGCATTTGGCTTATCGACTTGACCGAAGGACTCGTCTATGTTGAATAAAGTCTGTCTAGGTACGTGCTGTAAACTGACATCTATTACCCCATTCACAGTGGTTTTGAAATTTGTAGCGGCGTTGTAGCGGAGCGGCGACACCGCCATAACACCGCTACAAATGCATTCACAGTAGAAAAGTTATCCCGCTGCAGCAGCGGGATAAATATCATGTACCCATTCACGCTGCAGCGGGTGATTTTTATTACCTCCGTAACAAACACGTGTATGCATGGCTCATGACCCGCGAGTGACCCCGATATGACCGGAAATACTTCAGCGCGGGGTTTTCGATTGCTTGAAATTGCGCGCGCTAGCAAAAGGTAAACATGTCAAGTTGCTTTTTGTATCCTCGATCATATTACTTTTTAAAAAACTAGCATTTTTATTGCTTCCAGTCAGAATATTTTAATTTTTTGAAGTGTGAAATATTTTTATTTGGATAATTATAATATCTACATAATAATAAAATCAATTTGAATCCACTGGTTACTTTATTTCTATTTCACTTTATGTTCCCCATTGCTGGAGAAAAGAGGTCAGTGATAGGTAAGTAAACAAATCACACGTGTTTGTCGCGGTGTTATAGCGGAGAGCCTTCACACTGAGTAAACACCGCGACAGCAGCGGGACTGTCCCGCTGCTGTAGCTAGGCGAACCTAGCGATAGTTTGTCGCGGCGTTATCGCGAGGCGGTGTTATCCCGCGATAGTTTATAACGGGTCCGAGCCTTCACACTGAAGACAACACCGCGACAGCAGCGGGACAGTCCCGCTGCTGTCGCGGTGTTTGAGGCCACTGTGAATGGGGTATAAGTATACTGTAAGTTTTCTGTTTTGCGGAGTTGTATATTGGTATTGTTTTAGACGTAGATACTTGACATGACAAATCAGACCTTTCGAGGGCTTGTGAGGAAGTAAGTAGTATATTCGAGAGTACTTCAATCGACAATTTGTTTTCTGAAGAGACAGTTATTTCTTTTCTGGAAAACGAATGAAGATTCTGTTATGCGGAGTTGTATATTGGTATCATGTTTTAGACGTAGATACTTGAAATGACAAATTAGACAACTCTAGGGTTTGTGAAGAAGTGAGTAGCATATCCGAGAGTACTTTAAATCGACAATTTATTTTCTGAAGAGACAGTTCTTACTTCTGTGGGAATCGAATGAAGATTCTAGTAGTTTTATCAATCAAATATCTCGAATAAAGAGGTATCGGGGGAAAAGCTCCCACGCCGGTGTGGCAGCCACTTCCCCCAACCACTGGACTCGCCCGTCCGGACCTGGGACCCGTAACACAAAGCTTAGCGATTAATTGTAACGACTGATTACAATCGATTGCAAAAATCGAAAGTCGTACGATCATCGCTTACCTCTGTGTTACGGGGCCCAAGTTCTACGTCTGTGATCCGCCTACTGCGGTTGTGGTCCCCTATCGCGTTGCTGGTCCGCACTCGTCTACAACTGTGTACTATGCACACGCAAAACAGTGGGGGCAGGTTCTAGTATTGAGTGATATTCCGTTGGTAACAACTAGCATATACGCCATTGTTCAATTAGAAGGTATTCACGCGGTAGAACAAAGTGACTACTTGTTGGAGACGAGATGCATTTTAGGGAAATTTGCATCTAATGCTGTTATTTTTCCATGCATTTCAATTTATTTTTTTTCACTCAATTTGAATTTGATTCTCTGAAATTTGCATGTTTACATTCGCATATACACGAGTTTCATTTTTAATTTCAGGGCGCATTAAAGCGTAATATTTTCTTATGCAAGCTTGAAGGTAATTAATTATTTTGTTGTTGCGTCCCCAATAGTATACCAAAACAAACACAACAACCAAACAAGTTACAATCATAACACACATGAATACAGTAACAAGCCCTGCAGGCGTGTGACTTCTGGTGGCCGTTTGATCGTCTTGATCGCTGTATGTAACATCGCCAGCTGTTCCTTGTACTGATGTGGTTGGTGGGTATGGATTTAAACCGTGCAATCGTTCATTAGTAACCGGGTCCCAAATGTAATCATTGCAGCCACACCTACGTTTGGGTTTTCCGACCGTTGATGTACAACAGTATATGCGGTCTGATCTTTTTATTAAAACCTTCTGCCATAGAGTTGTGTCGTTATATAACCGCTTTGTGAAAAAAGGCGTATGTTCATCACTTTGATAACATTCAAATATTACTGGGTCCGCGTCTCTAACCAAAGGAGCAAAACATTCGATTACAGTCCAAATCTCTTCAAAACCATTTACATACGCATATTCAACGTCAAATGCTGGACTGCAAGATACACATTCAGTTAATGTCACACTGGAAGGTTCGCATGGAGAAATTTTCCTTGAGAGAATCAATATGCCGACAAACGTTATATAGAACGTTATCTTTATCAAATCCATATCTGATATTGGGTAAGAATATGTTCTAGATGTTATTATCGCGTTTCCTCCTAATCTTTGCAATATTGTGTGGCGTTGTGGTAGACCTTATTTTGTGGGGTTTTTATACGCTGTCCCCTTTTGCTGCAATCAAACTCTCCGGACCTGTGGTGCAAAATGCCAGGCAAGTCAAAATATTTGCATTTAATGGAGAAGATTTCCTTACTGCTGATAATCATTCCTTAGTTGTCTTGCTCTTGATGAAACTGGGGAAAAGTAATATACAATGATAACATTATATTTCATATTTTTGGACAGCATTAAGTCTTTATGGGCAACTTGGGGTTATGTGCTCGAAATTACCAAAATGGAGCTGACATGACACATGCGAAGAAATTAATAATGGCATCACCGAGTCCTTCATATGAAAGTGGTGAAATAGCTCTTATGTATAGAGCGAAAGTTTCATCTAATCGACCGTACTATAGTATATATATCATTATCAAAGATGAATTGTGTCTTATAGTTTACAATCTTTCAAACTAGTACCATTTCTTCACACATTTTTCTCTGCGATCAGAGGAATTAAGCAGGTCTTTAGGAGTGTCTGCTGCGCGCGTGCGAGCGTTGCGGGTATATCTTGTTGGCGGAGATATACTTAAGAAGTGGTACTTTCATCATGTTCAAATTAGGGATTTTAAAAGGTCCCTCTCGGGGATAAAGTGGGGACGGGGGCTACGAAATATCTCAGAGTTCCATTTTTCGACGTGTTTGTCCACTTTCATGTCATATTGTTCGTCAGACTAGAAGTGCAGATAAAACCAACTAGTTGAAACTTTATATCAACTTACCAACTTATGCTGTACATTAATGTTCGTCCTCTGTCAAAAGTCATTTATTCTTGTCACGAGGTGCAGCAGGGATTGCGTCGTCGATTGTCTTGCCCTTTTGATTTTTATTAAGCAAATGGTAGAGTAAACGTAGAAATAGTTGATATAATATTTTCTACGAAATATTCTACAATGAACAATGTAATATTTTATATTAGTTAATTATCCGCTATGAAAACATTAACATTGTCATAAATTTCATAGTCAGATAAATACTGTGAATTATTTCTATTTTTCCAGTATTTCATGGAATGTTGGAAAAGAATTTCCATTGTATTACATAGTATTCCGAATAGAGATTTTAAATCAAACAGACGAGTACTTTGGAGACGCTTTTTATAGAGACTTCGATGGTCAAATTAGATTGTAGTCGAATATCAGAGTCTCTATAAAGTGCCTGTTTTAATGTTAATTCCATTTGAAACAAAAGAGTCCCTTGCGAATAATGGATTCACGTTGTGTATTATGTTATTGATCTTCTGCCTTGTTTTTCTTTTTACTTCAAGTTACGAGTAATAATAAAGTAAAGATGATTTACTTAAAAAATACAGTCAGTGTATCAATAATGCATAATGAAATGCAATATATGAAATACATATGATTGTATATAAAATTATCTTGAAAGTAAATAATTGTTAGTTTAATGTATTTTACATTAACGAGGGTTGCGAAATTATATTGTTTTAAGAAAAGGCATTCATACACTTACGATTAACACCACAACGTTGGCGATCAACGCGCCAACTGCGCTGCCTAGGGCCGCCCCAAGAGGTCCAGCTATTACAGATCCAACCCCAGCGCCTACACAAGCTCCAGTAGTGACTGTTGTAACGGCCTAAACAAGGATTAAGCAAGAGCGGTAACAGGTCCATATAGAAACTCGTATTTAGTAATTGCTAATAAATTTGCGAAATTTTGGGCCCGATTTTAAACCCCCCCTCCCCCTTGAAAAAATCCTGCGTACGCCACTGACTGGCAGCTTCAAGTCAGGTTGGTATGCGGGATTAATATCAATACCAAAGGGCACAGTATTCATAAACAAATCAACGAATACAATGTCAGATGCACCTACAAGTTAATGATTCAGAATATGATTTATAGACATATTTACCCATCAAAATATTAGATTTCATACTTATAGCATAACAAGATATCAATGACATGGAAAGGTAGAGTAGTGTAGGTCATATTTAACTCACCAGTGATTTCTTTACATCTTTCTAAAAGTAATGCAAGAAAACAAATGGAATATCATTAAATGTATAGCAATGAAATATTCAAAATTACTTGATTGTCGGGATTGTAAAAATAAATTAACATTTTTGTTGTAGGAAAAAATCCATCCATATGGTATCATGCGGCACTAGAAAGCTAATATAATGCTCTCTGCAGGAAATCTGATTCGTTTCTCAAAATCACAATGATAATAATGATACGACACTGACATCAATACTGCTTTAAGACGACACAAAATACGTACGGGTCATATTTTTGGAAGGTCAGAAATATACATTAATAAGCCTGGAAATATGTTCTCCATGTTATCACTATGTTCTCGTCGATCATTTTAAACCCTATGTAGAATTATTGTTCTTATCTGGCCCCCGTCTTATAAAGAGTTACTATGATCCAAATTAATCATAAGTCCTTTAATCGTTCGCAAGTTTGCAGTCTCCTATCTCTTTAATATCTAGTTGCGATTGATATCAACTCTTTATAAGACGGGGCCCAGATCGCTATCATCTTTACGAAAATGTAATCATTCCCATTCAGATTCTTATTAGTATATAACAGAAAGATGGTATAAACCAGGATTACCTTATCCATTTGAACCCTTGAAAAGGAAACCCCTGCGGATAACAAAAGTAATTTTAAGTCCAATTAATATTAGTCACGAGTATTTTACAAAATTTACATGAATAACGACGTAATACGCCGGGTACGGCACTGCTTGCTTGGTAATAATTGGCCACAGTAGCATAAACCGGAGTGTTGGCTCAGTCAGTAGAGCGTCCGCCTCACAACCAGGAGGTCGTGGGTTCGAACCCCGGCCGCGTCATACCAAAAAGACGTTAAAAGATGGGAGTTACTGCTAACGTTTGCGGCGTTCAACAATAAGGGATAGAGCAACGTCGATCTGGCGCTGCTCAGTGGCATGCCGGGCTCACGATCAATTGGGCAAAAAGAATTTCCGTTTCGGTTTAATAAAATTTTGAGTGGACTTTTAAAGGATTATTATTATTATTATAAAGAGCAAAACGTTTGAGGGGGCTGAGCTAGTATTTTCGTAAGCGCCACGATGGCATACTTACTAGTCCGTTGGCCAGAGGGGGCTACCGTGCACCCCCTATAATCCTACTTCTGGAGGTCATTTTGTTCACTAGGATCCATTTATCAGGAATTTTTTTTTTAATCAAGAAACAAACTCATTTAGACGTTATTTTTTGGCCCCTTATTTGAAGATATGTAAACATGTCATTTTATCGTGTTTTGCACACTTTCTTAGGGTATGTGAATTATGCGTTTACATTTAACCCTCTTACTTAGCAGGTATACATCTTATCTCCATCAAATTAATAAGCAATCTTTGTAAATCATAAAACAATAGGTAAAACATTTTATCATATACTTTATTTTCTTCAATCATGAATGATGTCATAAATTTGCATACAGTTTAAAATGCAAATTCCTCTCTCAAAACCTTTCAAAATCACCTGAAAGTTATATTATTTTCTGATATTATCATGAAATAAGTTTGTAACCCCCTAAATTGGTGTAAAATTGTTCATTGATATGTTATCTGATGTTTCCTTAAACAAAATTCAGTCTAGGCATTGAGTGTCATGGAGTAGACCACACTGATTTATTTATATATATATACAATAATAATGATAATAATAGGCATTTCTATAGCGCCGTCTATCTATAAATTCTATTCCGGGCGCATTTATTACTACCCCGGCTTTAGCCTAGCTGCCATTTTCATCACCAGGGTTGAGTGTGGCAAATGTAGATCAATGTCTTGCCGAAGGACATTAGTGCCGCGGCGGAACTCGAACCGCGGACCGTGTGATCGACAGTCTTTATTGCATTTTCTTTGTTTTCCATAAATTGGGGTAAACAAATTAATTACACCATTATGACCAACAGTGTATATAAATATGTATATATATGACTCGACTTTCAAGAAAAAGCAATGCAGAAAATTATATCAACAAAAAAGTGTGTTTGGATTAACAAGGGAGTATATATTGGCTCTGATTTTTTTTTAAATCAACTATCTCCCCCCCCCCTGTCTCAGGTGTTCTGCCAAAGACAGGGCAACACTCAAGAGTCTTCTTGACTTTTTTTCCATCCCTCTCTATGTTTAGCTTTATTCTTTAACATGTTAATTGATCTGTCGCACTTCTAATTCTAGGTCTTCGTTTTCCCTGTTTATCATAAATCTTCGCTTCCTAGAAGTCCCTGAGCATGTTATATCCCCCGTAAGAACTGTCCTATCCAGTTTTTCTTCCGTCTCCAGAGTGCTTTTCACCTTTGTTCATTCATTTTATCCAGCATGTTTTCCTCAGTGACCCAGGTAACTCATTGCAGGTACATGTACTTACAATAAAGCGTCAATCAAAATCTAAACCGAAAATAAGCCACACTGACCAACACTGTTAAAAAGTTGGGCATAATACTGGGTAAATCAAAGTCGAGCAAATTTTGTACGATAATTGGGTTATTTTCTCCCAACCATTTACTATATGACGTTACCTCATGAAAGGTAAAAAATAGGTTGGTTAGGTGTTACTTGGCAAATCGATGTTGGGCAAATATCGTCCAACAATCGGGTTATTTCCTACCAACCATGTACACTGTTGCTCATAAAGTTGGATTTTTTTTTTTTACCCCAATTTATGGAATTATTTTACAATGATTTTCTAATAGATCTAAATAATAGTTTACATTCTCAAATTTTATTGAATAATAATTTGCCAGTGTTTGCTTTGTGTGACTGCTAAAGCATGTGTATGCTACTATGCTTATCAACTAGGGGACCTACGCCCTTATGTCATAAACGACAGTAGTGAGGATTAATTATTGCCAAACAAAAGGGCACTAAAGCACATCGACACGGTTTTGATCATGGGGCCTCACAGTTACGAGGCAAATGCTTTGCCACTGAACCATGACTGTACGCAGCGGGGATTAGGGTAGGGGGCAGTTCCCACAAATAAAATGCAATAGATTATCAATAATTCATTGAATTTCCCCCGGTCCCCAAAATAAAAAAATTCTGTGTGTCCATGCCTTGAGCCATATGGCATGGCCTTACAGAGCATTTTTTTTAATGTTGGGAACCGGAGTAAAATGCCCCCTACCCTAGCCCCCCCCCCCTGCGTACAGTCATGGTACAGTGGAAAAGCAATGGCCTCGTATTCGTAACTGTGAGACAGGGTAAAGAAAATATTGACGTCTTCATCAATTAAACTAAACTTAGGACAGATAAATCTGATGTTTCCAAATAGCTCGAGGCAAAACAATGCCTCAGAGGTTTAACCTATAAAAAAAAAAGTCGAAGCCGTGGCTCGCTTTTGGACATCCGGGAATACTAATTACCACTGAAAAGACGTTTTTCGCGTCGTTATAAAAGAAAATTAAAAAAAAAAAAATCCGCATTCGACGGAAAGTTCCTGTCGAAGTGCTGCTAAGGTCTGTGCCACTGCCAGTTCAGTAATATGATATCCTTACAAAATCCACGCGGTTTGATGCTATTTTTTCTCATTTTACCACGATTGCATATCCGGTACATAATAATGTCGACAAAATTATGTTTTATTTCTTTTGATTGATGAGTTTTAACGAACAATATGATAAAATAAGTTTGTACTTACCTTTGCAGTGTAGTTCCAAATTGCTTAAAATAAAAAGATAGAAAGTGACACCGTTATAATGCTAATAACCAGGCGCGTACACAGGGGGGGGGGGTTAGGGGTTAAACCCCCCCCTCCCTTTGGTATTTTTATGTGTGTAAACCCCCCCCCCCTTTTTTTTTAATTTTTTTTTTAAAGTTATTAAAAAAAAAAAAAAAAAATCCCATGGCTGACCTAAAACAGGTGACCTTACCCCCCCCCCAAAAAAAAGTGTCCTCTTTTACCCCCAGGTGGTTAAACAAATATCATCTGAATATAATGGATTTGTTTCTGTGCTTCGATAGTTAGTATAACGTTTAATATAGAAGTTTCTTTAAAAACATGCAGTGACGTTTTCATCATCCAAACGACATTGATCGATGAAGGTTAATTAGATTAAATGTCAATAGCTGTCTAAATAGCAAGCTGAAGCCGTATCACGATTTAGTTTTTGTGGAATTAGTTTTGTATTATCATTTATCAATTGAAATACCAGAAAATATGAGGGCAAGGGTCATCTTTAGGCCGCCCAAAAAGGGGACTCATAAACAATGATAAACAGTTTTAAAAAAAAAAAGGCTGTCTTAAATAAAGTCCATGGAAGCCACTGCTAAGAAAAAAAATAATGTTTCGCTTATCTCTAGGCCGCTATAGTCCATCGCACAAATATTATTATGTACTTAACGATTCTTCTTCTTCTGATAATCGACCCCCCCCCCCACCCTCCTTCACAGAAAAACAAAATTCCCATGTTACGGCATCGTAATTCATTTTTGGCGGGGAAGACAACCTAATTTTAAATTACGTTAAAAAAAACCCGCATCATCACACGTTTTATTGGAATAACATTGATATAGAAGTTTCTTGTAAAAACACACGGTGACATGTTCATCCTTCAATCGACATTGCTCAATGAAGGGTAATTAGATCAAAAGTCAAAAGCTGTCTAAATAGCAAGGTAACCACGTATCACGATTTCATTTTTCGGAAAACTTGTTTTATATAATCATTAATCAATAAAATTACCGGAAATGCATTAGGGCAAGGGTCTTTATTTTAGCGCCAAAAAAGGGGGACTAATAAACAATGTTGCAGGACAATTAAACAAAAAAGTATTGTCTCAGATAAGGTTCAGGGGAACCACTGCTATCTTTACGGATTAGGTCCAGGGGCCATCTTAAGGCCCCTGTCGGGTTGCAGGGTAAGAGCGGGGTAAGGAGGCGGAGCCCCCGGACGCTCTTCAAGATGGCCGTCGCAAACAATACAATTTGTAGTTTTCTACTTGAAATACACACATCCTTTATCATTTCACTTCGTAAGAAATCATCTCTATTTCTCTTTTAAAGACAATTTAATATAACTTTCTTTTCCTACTCTTATACGTTTGTCCAAAGTCTTCATAGGAAAATGCTGTGCCAACTCATAGACAATGTAACCTGTGTGTGAAAATTTAAATGTCATGTTCTTTTTTCCTCCCTTTTCTGCTCTCTCTCTCTCTCTCTCTCTCAGGTGTTTTGCCAAAGGCAGGTCAAAACTCTAGAGCCTTATTGCTTTCTTTCTTCATCTCTCTCTATGTTAAGCGTTATTCTTTATCATGTTAAATGACCTGTGGCCTACCAAGTCTGACACGTTCCCAATTCTTGGTCTTCCTTTTCCCTGTTTATTATACATCTTCCCTTCCTAGATGGTCCTGAGCGTATTACCCCCCATAATAACTGTCCTACCGAGGTTTTCTTCTGTCTCCAGAATGCTTTATCCTTTATCCATTCACTTTATCCAGCACTTCTTCAGTAGTGACCCATGTTACTCCTTGCATGTACATGTACTAACAATAAAGCGTCACAAATCGAATTTTCATTGTATCACAATCAAATGGGTTATTTTATCTGTGAGACTTTCGCCTATTCGTTGCTGCAGGCATTATCAGACTGACGTTTTATCACCACTGGATGGGGTAGTATGACAGTCCGATAGAATGGGAATGTATAGTGATGATAGGTTAAACTGGCCCAAGTCGCAGTTCATGGTCGCGTTCTTTCTGGATATGCACCGTCTCCCTGATCCATCTGCTAAATTTGTTGTCATCTTTGGTTAGGATGTTGCTCCTTTTCCAGTTTATGTTGTGGTTGTGCTGTGTTACGTGGTCGCTAATGACTGACTTGATGAAGGTTGTGCCAGACTCTTTCTTATTGGCTTTTATGAAGTGTGCCTTTGCTATAGACTCATATTCTTGCTGGGTATACGGTCTTTCTAACCCCAAACTTTCTGCCCGTTTCTCCTATCGTTGCATGGAATGTTGTACATAACCCCCGAGGAGTTTTCTATTTTGCGGTTATCCTTGAGATGCACTAATGAAACACGTAGTTTAAATAGGAGAGGGTCTCATCGTGGTTGCAATGTTATACTTCTTGAGGACCCTCTGGAAGGCTTCTGATGTTCCCTTGACATATGGAATGGTAACCATTGCTTTCCGTCTTGTGTTACTGGTTGGTTCTGGTCTAGGGGTTGTGGGTTTCCGGCTGCTTCCGTTTTCCTGAAGGCCCAATCCAGGTTTCCACACCTCTTAAAGGTATAGAACAGTTTTGGAAACACCCCCCTCTCAAAAAATGAAATGGAAGCTTTTATTACCAATCAAGTGAAAGTAAATGTTTTGACTGATACGTGATGATACAATTTTGCCGGGAAACCACCTACTAATTGATATATTTGGTAAATGATTATATCTATCCGGACTGGATAGATATCCCGCAGTCCTATATACATCTTTCTGTGTACAGTGTTTGTAACTTTACCAAGACTGGGCCAAATTTCTTATCATTTTGATGATTCCAGAACCTTGCAGTACACACCAATACTTATATGCTTGATGATCAACCTTTTCTGATCGATTCCACAACGTTTCTTTCACAATGCAATCGCATGACTAGAACTGGTCTATATTGTTGGTTCCTGTCTCTAGATCATCAGGGTCTGTGATGATGCTTTGGGCTCTGTCCATGAGCGTGCGGAATACCTCGAGTTTCTGGTGCAGGGGTTGGTGTGAGGTGAAGTGTGGGGGGGGGGGGAGGGGGGTATTGACCTGTATTGGATTTCTTACGATAGACTGAGAGCTTGACAATGCCATCCGGTTTCTTTGTAATGCGTGTGTCCAGAAATGGAATGGAATTGTCTTTTTCCATTTCATATATGAAGTTGATGCTCCCATTATTGTCTACTTGGTTGAGATGGTGCTTGAGTTCGTCTACAGATTCCGCCTTGATGATAGCAAGTAGGTCATCCACATATCGCTTCCATAATCTGGGCTTGATGTTGGGGGTGGCGGTAGAAAGGACTTTCTCTTCAAGTTGCTCCATAAATAGATTGGCTACAGTGGGGGGAGAATGGGCTTCCCATCGCTGCTTCGAACTTCTGGCTGTAGATCTGACCATCAACATTTCTTCAGCGAATTCTTTCGAGTTGTTGACGTGGTGGTCCGAATTCCCGACCAATGGGATCCAGGATGTCTGCCAAAGTTCTTGATGTCTTGTAGCCTAATGAGCCAATGTAGTTCACAATGGGACGTAATTGTAAGCCTTCTTTGTGGGTTTTGGGAGTACAGTATAACCGAGGAACGTTCTCTGCAGTGGGACAGAGAAAGTTATACTGCTTGTTCTTGTAATCTTCTGTGTCCAACAGACCAGTAGCCCTTCCTTTGTCCGCGGGAAGTATGGACAATTGGACATATCCTTGTTTTTTGGACAGATCTTTGAGGGTCTTCTTTTCCTTGCTGGTGATGTTGGACTCAGAAGGATTGGCTTTCTTGAGAATGCCGACAATGACATTAGGAAGTTTGCTGGAGTGTTGTTGTAGCTGCTTGCTCAGATGCAACCACGAAAATCTCGTTAGGAAGTTTCGTGGCAGATATCGCGAAGTTTAAACATTTCCCTAAAATTGATATTTCCGTTGGCGAAAACTTGTGTTTGGAGTCATTGACAACCTACTAATTTCCGTTGTGATCCTGATCGTATCCAGGCACCTACCCCCAAGGACAACTATCTTCTGGTACGACTACTCCCCGGGTCAACTACCCCCGGACACCTACCCCCAGACAACTACCGTCTGGACAACTACCACCTAGGACAACTACCCCCGGACACCTACCCCCAGACAACTGCCCCCTAGGACAACTACCCCCGGACAACAACCCCCTACGACAACCATCCTCTAGGACAACTATCCTAGGGGTTGTTGTCCTTGAGTAGTTGTCCCAGTGGGTAGTCGTCCTAGTGGGTGGTTGACTGGGGTGGTTATATGGAGGTGGGTGTCCAGGGGGTAGGTGTTTCCTCTAATGCGCTTCAGCTTCTCCAGGGCATCACTGGTAATATGGGTGTATCTGTGCATAATCACAAATAAGCACTGTGCGCATGTCTTAGACTGCAAATAATGCATGTCTGTCACTTGGAATCGGGTCTCATTATAATATGTCATTTGACCTATAGCCTAATTTGGTTTCTGAGAACACATTATATAAGGGTTGCCAGACATAGTATTACCATAGCTACGGGAACTTAGAGAGGTATATCACTTTAAAAAAAACGCATCATATAACATCACGTTACCTATCAAAATAGTCATCGGATTTATGTTAGCATCTACTCCCGATAAACTCTATTTTTCATCTCACTATGTTAGCGTTGCTAAGGAAAAGACAGCTCTTAGCAACCAAACTTGCCGTTTAACTTAAAAGCGCTATTTTTTTTTAAATATAGAAATGCAATGAACTTGGAATTTAAATATTATATTACCCATACCTATGAATAGGTTCTGAAACTTTCAAAG